>JAJOZX010011598.1:52500-121898 GCA_023014485.1 Bathynomus jamesi | reverse complement strand
AATAGGAATTAAATTTATTAATATTTAAAAAAACAAACCTAACCTAACCTAACCTAACCTAACCTAACCAAACCTAACCTAACCTAACCACCAACTGTGACTTTCAAAACAACCTTTCAATAAGTATTGCCAACTGTTTAAATATAATTAATTAATCCATAGTATATATGAAATACAATAAGTCTTGCCAACTGTTTAAATAAAATTAAGTAGCTAAACTTCATAATTTTATTATAAATAAGTAAGCAATAATTGGAAAAATTTTTGTTAAATATTGCTAACTTTTTAAATATAATTTTTTTTCAGGCTACAAGCAAAATTAAGCAAGAATTGGCAATAATGTTGTTAAATATTGTTTTAGCTTGCCATTTTTTAAACGTAAATTTAATTTTTATTTAATTTTTATTTACTTATGGGGGGCAATAATCCGGGGGGCGATTGTCCTACGGGGGCAATTGTCCGGGGGGCGGTTGTCGGGTGGCAATTGTCCGGGGGCGGTTGTCCAGGGGGCAGTTGTCCGGACACCCCAACAAAAGGCGACTACCTTACTGCGTGATGAAAGAAGGACCAGCCAGTCCTGGATCTGTCGCACCAGTGGGTGCAGAGAGACAAGAGAGGACAGGGCCTCAAGAGCACTACGGGATTCAGAATAAATAATAAACGATGTAGGAGGAAGTTGAGAAAGAAACCGAAGGGCCAAAAGAATAGCCGATAGTTCCGCTGTAAAGATGGAAGCCGCTTGGTGGAAGGGATAATGATTTAATTTCCGATGGGAAGACGGCCGCGCAGCCCGTTCCAAGTGGCGAGCGAGAGGAATGGGATAGAAGTAGTTGTCGAAGAGCGGACGGGTGGACTGTGACTTCGGTACAGTAAAAAGGAGGGAGCAGATACGAAGGGGAAAAAGAGTCCATGGGGGGGGTAGGTAGAGGGAGGAGAGGAGAGCACGCGCCCTTCCACCCCCAGAGAAGACAGGACGGGGTCCATTCGGAGACGAAACGGTCGGATCAAGTGGGGATGACGGTCAAAGTATGCCACAGTGGAAGGGCCGAAGAGGAATTGGAAGACCGGGGTGGGAGAAAACTGCCGAACACGAAAGAGGTATTTTAGACCCTGCAAGATACGGTAGGCATCCAACGGGAGATGGCCACTTCCTGCATACAGGCTAACGATTGGAGAAGACCGGAATGCGCCAGTGCTGATGCGCACACCCAAGGAGCGAATCGGGTCCAGCATGCGGAGGCAGGAGCGGAAAAATAGGCCTGACAGCCATAATCCAATTTACTTTGGACCAGAGAGTGGTAGAGCCGCCAAAGAGTATGGCGGTCAGCGCCCCAGTCAGTATGAGGGAGGAACTTGAGAAGGGTACAAGTCTGAAGGCACGAGGCAGTCAGAGACTTCAGGTGGGGAATACAGGAGAGGCGGGAATCAAGGAGGAGACCTAGAAATCTGGTTTCGGGTACAACGGGGACTGGTGAGCCATAAAGAGAGAGAGAACGGTAGTGCAGCGGCGGCGGCGGCAAAAGTGCATTGGCACCGTTTTCGAAGGGAAAAATCGAAACCTGTGATTTGTGGCCCATTTGGAGACCGAATCCAGGCCCCGCTGGAGGAGACGTTCAAGGAAGACAGGTTGGGAACCGGAGCAATATATGGTAAGGTCGTCGACGTAGAGGGTGGCCGTAATACCTAGGGGCCGAGCCGTCACCACGTTCGTCGATCGCCAAAGCGAAGCAGACGACGTTCAGGACGCTGCCCTGGGGAACCCCCTCCTCCTGCGAATGCACAGAAGAGAGAGAGGTACCCACCTGAACACGAAAGGAACGGGAAGACAAAAAGTTGGAGATAAAAGAAGGGAAAAAACCTCGTAAACTGAAGAAATAAATTTTTCGGCAGATCCACCACCGCCAGGTGGTGTCATACGCTTTCTCCAAATCAAAAAAGACTGCATAAAGGTGACGCCGCTCTGCAAATGACATACGGACCGCAGTTTCCAACTGAATTAAGATGTCAGTGGTCCTACGGCTCCTTCGAAAACCGGTCTGTGAGGGGAAAGTAAATTGTGGCGTTCTAGATGCTGCATCAGTCGCCGAGAAACCATCTTCTCTAAAAGTTTTGAGAGGCAGTTAGTGAGGACTACTGGACGGTAATTAAGAGATGTCGGGTCCTTACCGGATTTAGGGAAGGGGAGTACCACTGCATCCCTCAAACAGGAGGGGAAGGTGCCCTCTACCCAAATCCAATTGTAGAAGGCAAGAAGAAAAATAAACCAAAGGGTGTAGGTGGAAAGCATTTCGAAATGAATGCCGTCGGGGCCGGGTGAAGAGTTGCCGCAGGAAGCTAACGCCGATCTCAGCTCCGACATGGAAAAAAGGTGAGAGTGGAGACGTAATCTCGCCAAGAAAAGCGGCAGGCTTCACGGACTGTGCGACGGGCTTGAGCTCGCGCACGTTTAAAGGCTATTAAATTTGCTAGGGATGGATTGCGTTGAAGACGGCGAAGGGGCGACTTCTTAGCTCGAACGGCGAGAGCGCATGTCGGGGTCCACCATGGAACCGAAGTGGCAGAGGTGCGGGGAAATGTTGATTTTGGAATGGAGGAGAGAGCGGCAAAAGTGATGTGATCGGTGAGGTAGGTGGAGGCAGCATCGACAGTGGGGAAGTTACTCAAAGCTGCAGAGGTTTGACTTTCAGAGTAGAAAAGAGGCCAGTCCGCTTTAGCGAGTGACCACCATGTCGGAAGAGCGGAGGGGCTGAGAGTCCCGGATGTACGAAGGAGGAGAGAGAAATGATACTACCGTAAAGGCGGAAGAAGTAAGCGAAAGATCAATGGAGGAAAACGTACGGGTCTGGAGGTGAAAAGCTGTGGGCTGGCCGGTGTTGAGAAGACAGACAGACGTAGTTGAGAGACGGGAGACCACAACGCCGCCCCTCTGATTGGTGACAGTATCACCCCACAACAGAGGATGGCGCGCGTTGAAATCCCCCAGAAGGAGGAAGGGGGGAAGAAGCTGCAGGGGGAGAGCAGAAAGATCGTCAACAGAAAGTTCTTGTGACGGGGAAAATATAAAGAACAAACTGAATATAAACGGTCAAGGAAACTCTGAGCCGCTACTGCCTGGAGAGGGGTGCAGAGGGGAAGGGGAGTAGACGGTACGTCAGATCGGATGAAAAAGGCTGTATCCCAAAGAGGAGCTGCATCGGACGGAGGGGAGGGGGGAGATACGAAGAAAACCTTCGGAGAGGGCGCAAGGGGCGAACCCCAAGTTGGGTCTCCTGAAGGCAGAGGCACACTACATCAAAATCCTGGATTAGGAGGAGGAAGTCCTCCCAATTATGGGAAAAGGCTTCAGCAATTCCAGTGAAGGATAACTGCCATCAAGAGCGGAATACAGGGGGAGCGAGAGACGTAATCGGGCGAGATTTAGAAGCGTGACCAGAGGAACGAGCTGACGGAGCTCGGGGGCGGGTTAAAGAAGGGGTGATCGACGAACGGATGAAAGGAGATGGAGGGGGTTTAGTTTTCGGGTGGGGGGGATGCGAGAATGGGGTTACGAAGCAGGGCAGGGTGAATCCAACTTCTGAGGTGGGGGTGGAGAAGAGAATGCCGGGGGCATCGGATGGTCAAGGAGGGAGCTGGGCGGAGGAGAAGGTGTGTACAAAGAGGGCCAGAGTGAATCCGGTTTCCGGGGTGGAGGTGAACATGCCAAGGGCATCGGGAGGTTAACGAGGGAGCTGGGCGGTGGAGAAGGAGGGAGAGGGTAGATGTCGCCTTGAATTTGAATTTCAGAGGCCGCATGACCACCATCAGGAATAGAGGAGGGTAGGGGCCGGTCGCGAAGGGAAACAGGAGAACTTAGAGGAGCCGGCAAAACGAGAGGGATCACTGAAAGCGCAAGGGAAATATGAGGGTAGGAGGAAGAGAACTGGTGGAAAATGGAGCGAGAGGACGAGGAGACGGGGAACCTGACCAAGGGAGCTTGGCAGAGGGGCCCAAACGCCGAGGTCTGGCGATGGGTCGTTTTACAGAAGAGCGGGGAGGGGAAGATGGACCAGAGGAAGGAGCGGTTTTTCATATACTATGTATGCTGATATATCAGCAATGGTTTCGGGAAGATGAGCAAGTAGACTAGATACGACTGAGGTGGAGCAAATGGGGACAATGGAATTGGAAGTTCTGGGGGAACGGACGGATGGAGAAGGGAATACGAGGGATGATGACGACGCAAGGGTCGCTATAGAGGACGGGTTAGAGGGTCGGGCGGATGGGGCCTGATCTGGCCTAGAACAGGATGAGGAAGAGGACGGTATGGAAGTGACCAAAATTCGAGGCAAACGTGAGGTAACAGGGCAGGAAGGACGCAGAGTCTCAGCAAAGGAAAGCCCGGGGCGAACAAACCGGGATCTAACACGGGCCCTCGCTTCCTGGAAGCTGATCTTGTCAGATTCTCGCACTGACAGACAGGACCTCACGCTCAAATAGGTAGGTCGGACAGGTAGAGGAGGCGGCGTGGTATCTCCACATTTGGCACAGCGGGGAGGGTTGAAACAGGGGAAACCATGCGTCGGAGACGAGCAATTGACGCAAATACCAGAGGAACTTCGATACGTCTTACTGACGTGTCCGAATTTCTGGCAAGTAAAACATCGGCGTGGCCTGGGAATATAACGGCGAACCGGAAGTTGAAGATAACCAGCACCACTTTTTTCAGATAACTGGGAACGAGCAAAAGTCAATATTAATAAAGGAGATGGAATCTTTTACCCCTGAGTCATACGGGGTGGGGGCGGTAAACACAGGTCACTTTCTGCGAGGAGAGGCGGGTGAGAAGATCCGACTCTGAGTATTCCAAAAGTCGGGGAGCATGCACTACACCCGTACAAATGTTAAAGGAAGAGTGGGGGAGACAATCCAGGGGAGCAGAAGCCAGGGTCGAGAGGGATGGAACCTTCTGGTGCTGGGCTCTGGAGGAGACTTCCACCACAAGAGAGCCATCGTTCTGGGGCCACATCTGTCGGGGATCGCCACAACTGGATGTGAAGTCATCGTAGACCTCAAAAACATCCCGCTGCGAGAGAGGAGGAGAAGCGGAAGAACTGAGGACAAGAAACTGAGGGTAATCAGGGTCAGAGTCGTCGGCCCCTATGAATAGGTCAAAAGACTTGCGGGAATAAGACGTACAAGAAGTCTTAGAACGAGGAGGACGCGAGTGTTCCGCAGCTCGAGGGGGTCAACCCCATCAAGATGCGGTCTTCCAGTGGTAGAGGACTCGAGGGCCTGGTTGCCCACCACCCGAGTGCTAAGAGAAGGAGTAGTCCGAGAATTAGAAGCAAAGGTCGCAAACTGAGGAGTAGAAGAAGCCATAGCAGAAAAAAAGGAAACTTCATCCCCCACGCGCAAGACGCGAGAGCCTATCTAGTCCAGGGCCTTATGTCCCAAAATTGGGTTCCGTGTGCATTGAATGTTAATTTTTCCCAACCTATACCATTCGAAAGTACATCTGAGATGATTTAAAAGTTATGTTGGGAATTTTTATTTCAATCATTAGTGCCTCAAAATGAGCAACAAACAAAATGGCTGGTGTAACGATGAAAAATGAGGTCGTTGAAAAATTAAGTACATTTGAAAAATAAGACACTTCGTTGAAAATTGAGTTGAAGTAGGCTATAAGTTAAAGTAGCCCCTCAGAGCTTGGCCGTTCAAGGCTCAGCTAGGATTTTGAACCCAATCAAAATAAATAAAACTAGCGGAGCAACCCGGCGTTGCCCGGGTAGAAGTTGAACGCTATATATATATATATATATATATATATATATATATATATATATATATATATATAGGCTAATGATTGATGGCGTAGAAAACGCAGTTTAATAATAAACAGGAACACCAGCGAAAAAATAAAAATCCTTCAAGGTTTAATCAGTACCAACGTTTCGGAATGCACTAATTCCATCTTCAGGGCTAAAACAATAAAAGGCCAATTCACAAACAAAATACAAATTGCAAGTGTGAGTTGCTTAATAACAAGGTTATTGAATATTTCACCAACAGCAGGCACGTATCCAGGATTTGCTCAAGGGTGGTGGGGCGAAGAGAACGTTATAACATGCTTAATATCACGTTCTCGGTGTAGGATGAAATGATAATGAACGTCTTTCGCATTAGTGCTTTTTAGCATGTTAACATGTTTTATTATTTGAAAACTTGCATATGTCATTTTTTTCCACCGATGTAACAACAACTGATTATTAAAAAAACGTGATAATAAGCAGTTTCTTTAGTGATATTAAGCAAGGCATTTTCCATGTGTTGAATATCAGTCGTACGAGGTTTATCAAATATAGTAATATCAACCGAGTTATGATCCAAAGCGATGTGATATAACCGGGTTACACTGTGTACGTTTTCAAATAGTTTATGCTAGCGCAATACGATCAAAGTACAGGTAAACATACAGATTTATTGCAATTGGGATTAATTTTTATTAAATTTGACAGGGAAATCAATATTTATAAGTTACGTAATCTAACGGCCTGGCAAGTTTATATACAGGGAAATGATTACACACTACAGATATACTGTACATACTCAATTGCTCAAGTGTATACGGTCAGGTAGACACAAAACTAGCCCATAAGAGAGTATTAGATCTTTTGACCAATAAATCAACAGCCAAAGTAGAACCGGGAGTTGTCACGTGACGTTACGGACACACTTTTTGATCACAAAACTAGTGTAGCGATTGTTGTGCGATAATTTCTTTGGTTTCTAGTGTTATTCCAGCATCATGTTCAATCGTCTCGCTTTTTTACGAGCAAATCTGTCCAAAACTTCGTCTGCATCGCTCAAACGCAAATTGTCTGATTCTAATGTTAACAGAGTTGAATTTAAGAAATACGGTATGTACATATAAGAATACACATTCATTAATACTTCAAGCATAAATAGTATCAATATGTGATTGTTAAAGAAAATAGTTCAGATACTAAAAATACTTAGTGAATAGATTTAATTTTTCAATAAACGTACATCATTTATATTGATAAGAAAATTATGCACAACTATGACTAATTTATTGATAAAACTATCATACCACATATAATTAGGTCAACCTAAACCTTAATAACCAATTATTACAAAAGCTGGCATATACTTTTAAATTAGTGTCTAAATTATTTTCAATTTATATAATTCAGTACTAATCTGCACTTGCACAATTATTATAAACGCTAAAATCTGCTAATGTATTGGGTGCCAGTATTAAACTGACACCCTGACATATAGTTACAGCCCCATTGACAAAATTGGATAAAACTCCATAAAACTCCATAAAACCTAGCCTCAAAAACAATGTTGATTTTTTTTAAATCAATTGACATAATGTTCTACATATTTTATACTATATTTCTTTAAATGCATATATAAACTATTATCTTTTATAGTGCATTCTTAGCATTAGAATTGTGATGTCGTAAATCTTGACATTCACTTCTGACATCTCTACTACATCATTTTTGGTGATGATATAGTACTCAACTGTGGTGTTTTGCTAAATTGCATCGTAAATGTTTCTCAATATGCATAAAATAATATAAGTTGTTGAATTATTTTCAAATTCAACAAAATTCAATTCAACAAAATTCAACATGATTCAATCAAATTCATAATTCAACCAAACATAATAAAATAATTCAGCGAAACATAATTGTTGGATAAATGTACATTGTCAATTCTGACAAAAAAACATATCGAATCAACACTCAAATTTAAACCAGCGTTGCCAGCGAATAGCCAGATATGCCATCCATATAAGCCTGACTTACCTGACTTTTTGAGCTATTTTCATCGGATGATTTTTAGATATAAACACATTAATATGACTATATGTTAATAAAATAACTTGGTGATATTTATGCCATAAAATTAGAATAGTATAAGTTTTTTATAACGAAATGAAACTTTTGATGATGAATTTTACATGTTAAGAGTCAGTCTAATTACAGGCTTCTAGCGATTTTTTTTTAGAATTTTTAATTGATGATGTTTTCTAAACCGGACAATCGAACAAATCTGTAATTTGATAAAATGTCGTTATAATGATTACCTATTTAATATTTACATACAATTAATATTTTACATACAATATGTTTTCTAGTCCAAGGGGGGAGGCCGCCTCCTTCGCCTCCTCCCTTGGATACGTCCCTGACCAACAGTGACCTTGAAGGCGTAACCATAATTTCTTAGGGTATTTTACTGTTTTGTTCGAATCTGCAATCCATATCTTGCGCAAATGCTTATTAAGTTATAAATAGAAAAATTATAGGTTCCGTATGACGGTATACCTATATTGGTCAATCAGAACACGGCATGCACAAACGTCATTGTCACGTGATACTCCCGCGCAGGTTCGGCGGCTGAAATTTGAATTCAACAGTCGCTTTAGGATGTTTGTTTGTGGTGGGAGCTCCCAGTCCGAGTGGGACGTCATCTAGGCCTAGGTTAGGTTAGAGGTATTACTTACCTTTCTGGGTCCCGAATTCATTATGGGGTACCCATGCCCGGTTAGGTTAATTAAATGCCCGGTTAGGTTAATTGAATGCCCGGTTAGGTTAATTGAATGCCCGGTTAGGTTAATTGAATGCCCGGTTAGGTCAACTTTATGCCCTTGACAATTGGTTAGGTTGAGTTGTGTTATTTTCGTTAGTTTTAACGAAAATATCACGACTTAACCTAACCAGTTGTCAAGGGCATACAGTTGACCTAGCCCGTTTGGTTTTTGTTAATATCCAAAATACATTTTTCTAATGTATTTTGGTGTGTTTGGTTCATATATGACCTTCATTTCTAGCGAAAATGAACCAAAACATAGGAAACCTTTAATGTTTCATAACTTTCTTTCGGTTCATTTGCGCAAGATATGAAGGTCATATTTCAACAGAACACATCAAAATACATTAGAAAAATGTATTTTTGATATTAATTTCTGTGTTGGTGAAACATTCAATAATTTTAATAAGTTAAGATTATAAAAAGTAGCTAAGAAAATGTAAAAGCATTAAAACTAAAAGGTAAATAGATAAAATTAAAATAAAGTTACAATTATAAAAAGTAGCTAGAAACATAAAAGCATTAAAACTAAAAGGTAAATAAATAAAATAAACAAGTACCTTAACTAAAACATAGCAGATCTACCGATGATTCATCAGAATTGAGGTCTGGTTTTAATTTATAAATGAACAAAGATTCCATAATTTTAAGCTTAAGGTCAGAATTTCCGGCAGCAAGTACTGCGGCGAAACTAGACTGTGAAATTGGGTGGTTATTGTTATGTGAATGGCTACGTATGAGAGAATTAGGTGGTTTGTCAAGAGGTAAATTTGTACGGACCGATTTACCGAGATGTTCATAAATACGAGATTTTAGGTGTTTTAGGGATACCTAAACTCCCATATTTATTAATTGCTGAAGGCAATTTATTATTAAAATTTATTATTTCGTATTCAAAACTTTCTACTGCTGACTCATGAAAATTACGTCGAGAGAAGAGTCAACGAACTTTGTAAAATCAGCAGATTCCTAAGCGAACTATTTATATTTTGCGGCACTGATCAGAGCTGCTTATGTTAAAGCGATGCTTTAAGCAAGGGAGACGTACTTAATCTTCCTATAAGTTCTGAGTGAATACCAAGTAATATACAGTGTAAACCTAGTAACTCAAAAGGGTAGGCCTATTCCTTCACGTATTTAAGTGTAGTGTTGCCTATATTAATTAAACCAAATAAACTCGTTGCGTAACTCCATCGCCGACATCGAAAGAGAGCCGCACGTCCTACAACCAGAAACGAGGCCCAACGAAATAAGGTATAGTAATTTCCTTTCTTTACCATTAGGCAGCGCTAAATACCGAAGGCATATAAATTAAACATTACCCAAAAACACTACTTAACAAGGTCTTTTGAAGACCTCCATAAACAACTTTTTAACGAAAAAACGTAGGGTTTTTGCCGTTCAACTCTCCACCGATATCTGCTGAAAAATTCCAATGGATGAGGGTGACGGCAATAAACCATAACCCTATATAGTTTTTTATATGATAGGAGTATATACAGAAATCATAATAGAACCACCCTCTAGATTAACAATAATCCCAAGAAGTCCAACAGCATTGCAGAAGACTTCCTAGGATTATTGTTAATCTAAAAGGTGGTTCTAGTAGGATTTCTATATATGCTCCTATATATCTCGAATAAAGTTTTAGAAATGTTTTTTAATGATAATTATCACACTTTTGGCAGGAGTTTAATACCATAAATTACCATTGATTTATATGTTCTTAATTTATATTTTTTACGCTTTTTAATTGTTTTGGGTAATTAATGTAGTTTTTTATGCTGTATGACCTTTCAAACAATGCATACTGATAAAAATAACACTGTGTACAGTAACACTGATTTTGTTTACAAAGCTGGGCACTTGCGGTTTTTTTGCGGTACTGCGGTACTGCGGTACTACCGCACTACCAAACCGGTACCGCATAACGCAGTACCGCAAAGGATCGCTGAAAGTACAGGCTGTACTTTCAGCGATCCTTTGCGGTACTGCGTTATGCGGTACCGGTTTGGTAGTGCGGTAGTACCGCAGTACCGCAGTACCGCAAAAAAAACGCAAGTGCCCAGCTTTGTTTGTTTATATATAATTTTTTGTTTTTATATGCATTTGTGGGCGCTGAGTCCGAATCTGGCCTTGGTTTGTGTGTATCATCAATGGTTTCAGAGATAATCCATTTTTCATGTTTTACCAGTATAATGTTATTATGGGCGCAGCAATATCAGAATAATCAGGAATTGTTGAGAACAATCCGGATGTTCGTTAACAGTTTCTTGCTCTAGAAATTGCCCGAAACTTCCACTGTGCTATATAAAGAAGAGCGCAAAGTCTGAGAAGTCAGTAAGTGTGAGCACACAAAGAAAGCAGGTTGTTTGTCTGATGGTTACCAGCATTGAGGTACTGTGTTTCTGTGCTTCTCTGTGCTGACGATTTGAGTGCTATCGATCCTTTTTTATTGCGAACATTATTTCAGTGCTGTGAATACATATTTTTTCTGGAATCTGTAATCTGTTGCAGATTTAATAACTCTTCTCTCTATATCTGCAGGTTATGATTAATGTAGTACAGTTTGGTAAAGAGAATGGCAACTAGAGCTTGTAAACACTCGCCGGATATATTCTGCTACGTTTGTGGGTATTACATAGGCCCCAAGCAAGTATCGCACAAGATTGTGAAAGACACCAAGTTCTGGATCGCGTATCGGCTTTATTTTGGTATGCCTATGGGTGACCAAGATAAGCCCTGGGCACCCCATGTGATCTGTGGAAGCTGCCGCTCCACACTTGAAGGGTGGCTGCGGGGAGCACGCAAGGCAATGCCCTTTGCGGTACCCAGAATATGGAGAGAACCAAAGAGCCACCACGACGATTGCTACTACTGCATGGTAGATGTTTCTAAGTACAAGAAAGTTAAAGGAAGGCAGACTCTTCAGTATCCAAGCATAGCGTCGTCCATAGCTCCTGTACCACATGGCGAAGGTCTTCCAATACCACGTCCACCAGGACAGGTAACTATCCATTACTTTACCTTCTGTATTTACAGACTGTGGGTCATTATGTGTCGATTTTCCTTAGTGCTGATGCTCTTCTACATATATAGCTATGCCTATATTTTGTTTCTTTGCTTTGCAGGTTGAAAATGAGGATGCAACTAGCTCATCTGAGATGTCGGCTGGTGAGGACAGTCATGATGAAGAATATACAGTAACTTTCAGTACCAACCCTCACTTTCCAAATCAGAGGTAATTGGGCGACTTAATTAGAGATTTGGGTCTGACGAAATCAGGGTCTGAACTTCTGACCTCCAGACTCAAAGAGTGGAATTTGCTTGGAGAAGACTGCAAGAGCACTGTATACCGAAAGCGGCATGAAGAGTTTGCAAGGTTCTACGATGTCAATGGCTCTCTCTGTTATTGCAGCGAGGTTAATGGTCTATTCACAGCTATTGGGTTAACACATATATCCTCAGAGTGGCGCTTGTTTATTGACAGTTCAACTCGGAGTTTAAAAGCTGTTATACTCCACAATGTGAACAAATATCCATCTATACCAGTTGCACTATAAAACCAGTTGCACTATAAAACAGTTCAGTGGCCTCCACGTGAAGGACTACAACCAGGAAAGTACAATGTACTCAGGGAACCTCTTGTGAAGCCTGACATAGTTCTGCTACCACCTCTCCATATTAAGTTGGGTCTAATTAAGCAGTTTGTAACTGCGTTAGATTTTGGAGGGGAAGTTTTCCAACAGATTCGGGTCATGTTCCCTAAACTCTCTGAGGCCAAAGTCAAGGCTGGCATCTTTGTAGGACCACAAGTCAAGGCGCTGTTGAATTCAAAGAACCTTGAAGCCAAGATGACTCCGATCGAAAAGGAGGCTTGGTGTGCTTTCCGTGATGTGGTTCGTGGGTTTTTAGGCAACCATAAGGCACCAAACTATAAGGAGTTAGTGTCAAACTTGATTAAGTGCTATGGCAAAATGGGGTGCCGTATGTCTTTAAAATTACACTATCTGTATCTGCATTCACATCTAGACTTTTTTCGTGATAACCTGGGCGATATGAGTGAAGAACATGGCGAAAGATTCCATCAAGATATTCAAACGATGGAGAAAAGGTACCAGGGCCATTGGGATGCTTCTATGATGGGAGACTACGTATGGTTGCTCATCAGAAAGGATAAGAATGTTCATACGCAGAAGTCGCGTTCTTCAGTGCATTTTTAAGGAACGCACACTGCATAACGAGGCTTGTTATTCTCTTATCGGTTCTCTTCATGCTATATATTATATCCTTCGCACCATTTTGGGTTTGTCAAACAATTTTGGCTCAATAAACATTAATTTCAAATCTGATTTTATTTTCAGAAAATATTTATGTTAGCCTTCTTTATATACTTTGCCATATAAAAAGTGTGATAACCTATATTTTTGAAACGGTTGATGATAGAGCAAAACCAATATCAGTTTTGGAATCAGCGCCCCGAAATCATTAAGAAACGACAGAAAAATCACAATAAACAGAAAACTTTTCAAATTTTGTTACCCAGTGTAATTTATTGAAAGTACGTTCTTGTGAAGTAATTTGCACGTTAGCAGTTTTAAATGCAAATTTCTTCCTTTCATTTCATGAATAAGGACTTCATCCCATCCAGTTAAAATTAAATGGATGTTTCTTCCATTTGATTATTAATTAAATTTCACCAAATGACTCACTTTTTCTAAAACATGCAAATAAATTGCAATTTCATTTTAGTGCAGTATTGTAAACCAGGTTCGTAATTTCTTAAGTGCTAAACATTAAGCTTTGTGATCAGTCTCAAACTGGAACGCTAAAGACATGTACTTGTAAGATGTTCTCTCTGAAGTTAACCACTAATGTAAAAGAAAATTTTTTAACGATGTTCTGCATTCCACATATAAAAAACTGTATAGGGTTATGGTTTATTACCGTCACCCTCATCCATTGGAAATTTCCAGCAGATATCGGTGGAGAGTTGAACGGCAAAAACCCTACGTTTTTTCGTTAAAAAGTTGTTTATGGAGGTCTTCAAAAGACCTCGTTAAGTAGTGTTTTTTTTTGGTTAATGTTTAATGTATATGCCTTCGGTATTTAGCGCTGCCTAATGGTAAAGAAAGGAAATTACCATACCTTATTTCGTTGGGCCTCGCTTCTGGTTGTAGGACGCGCGGCTCTCTTTCAATGTCAGCGATGGAGCTACGCAACGAGTTCATTTGGTTTAATTAATATAAGCAAAACTACACTTAAATATCTGAAGGAATAGGCCTATCCTTTTAAGTTATTAGGTTTATATTACTTGACATTCACTCAGAACTTATAGGAAGATTAAGTACGTCTCCCTTGCTTAAAGCATCGCTTGGAACTCGGCAACTCTGAGTAGCTGATATAAATTTCTTTGTTCTCAATTTCGCTGACTTTACAAAGTCCCCAGACGTCTAATTTTTGTTTTCATTATTTCTTCTCTCGAAGTAATTTTCATGCGTCAGCGATGGAAAAATTGTATACGAAATAATATGTTTTTCATGTGTTATGTGGGCCAAATTGGGTTCTATGTATTTGAATTATTTTCATTCCCAATAGTCTATGGCGCCAATCCCGAGGCAATTTTATAGTTATTTAAATCAATAAATTAATAATTTGTATTTAATTAAGAAATAAAGGTACCATATACGATACCATGTTGTAGGCGTGTATAAGTTTTCCATAGACAGACATTTGGCTGAACATTTCGTTGTAGAGAGGTTTTAATGTGTGTGTGTGTGTGTATCCTTTTTCAGAAGAATTCAGCAGGGGAAAATTGTGCTTATACTGAAGTATTGGTGTCTGTCGATCAAGAAGAGAGCAATGAAAAATATATTACATTCTCCATATGGCTCTTTATTGTAATACTCTTAGTCATTAATTTCTACTTCATCAGTGGTAAGTGGTGTAAAAATATTGTACTTTAACCATAAATACCCTGTTACTACTTGATAACTCATCTTTTCACTGCAGTAGTAAAAAAAAAACCACGCTGGGCTAAACTAGGGGTCCCCAATCTATCACTGTTCGTAGATCGGAATGAAGTGTTCCACTGGACACCAAGGATGAAAGTGCTAGTGACTCGAACCTAAAACCTTCCATAAAATAACTCGAGTAGACAGTAATACATAAGTACATGAGACTGGAAGACTGAGCGGGACTTTTTTTTATGCAGCAACGATTCTCGAAATCAGTTAATTTAATGATTAAAATCTGCCAAGCCACTAGAGCAGGGGTATACTCAACTAGTGCTTGCGGGCACCATGGTGCCCACTAAGTACTTTATAGGTGCCCACGCGGGCTACCTACATATTAATCAGTTCTAGCGCGAGGTCGGGAATTTAATTAATTTCAAGCTCTTTGCTCTCGAAAAGATTGCTAAGCCTTTTGTCGTAAATTTCTAACAACAAATTCTTAGAAATTGTGGATCACCTGAAGATCAGGGCCTCCCAGTCTTCGTTAGTTAGCCTTATAAGACTAACTAACGAAAATATCACGACTTAACCTAACCAATCGTTAGGTCAACTGTACGCGCTTGACGATTGGTTAGTTTAAGTCGTGATATTTTCGTTAGTTAGCTAATTAAAGAAGGCTGGGGGCCCTGATCTTCAGGTGATCTGAAATTAGTTGTTCTCCAAGTATTTGAATTTTTATAAAAAAAACAAGCCCAATTCAGTAGAAATATAGCGTGCAGGGAAAAACGAAAATTTCTCGACTGCTGCTTGGTTCGCGCACCATGGTTTCTCCGCAGTACATTGTGGGAGGCCTCAGGCGCTATGTTAAGGAATCACTCTTTGCTCAGCACCGGACGAAGCTAGACGCTTTTCCATTCGCTTTTCCAATTTTAATTCTCAAACTCATTATTCCTATTCAGAACCATTTACTGGTCAATAACCAATGAAAACGGTTATTTTCCAGAGTTTTGTAGCATTTCATACTACAGTAAAATTAACGTAACTTTGAAACGAGCATATTTGTTATAATGTTATAATGTTTCAGACTAACAAAAACCCTAGGATCCACTCATGGCTGGTCTACCTAACTGTGTTCGTAATTGTGTATTGTGCATGTCCTCCGTGGTGGCGGAGGGGACCTACAATTTTACGTGGGTTCCGAACCACAAAGCCTTAATTTTACTCTACCTTAAACTATACCCAATCTATCAACATATGCGTCTAATCGATTTTTAAACATGTTTATAGACGTGCTACTAATTACTTCTACCGGCAAACTATTCCACCTATTTACTATTTTATGCGTAAAAAAGTTTTTGGCAACTGCTGTCTCGAACCTTCTACTTGTCAACTTACACCCGTTATTTCTAGTCCTATTATATTGAGATATTTCGATAAAGCTATCTCTATCTACGTTATCGAACCCATTCATAATTTTGAAAACCTGGATTAGATCACCCCTTAGCCTCCTAGTCTCGAGTGTAGTCAATTTTAACTCCTTCAGCCTATCCTCGTAAGACTTTGACCTAAGCGACGGAATCATCTTAGTTGCTCGTCTTTGAACTCTTTCGATTTTGTCTATATCTTTGCGCATATGCGGATTCCAAAATTGGATCGCGTACTCCAAATTGGGTCTAACTAATGATTTATAAAGTGGAACTATAATATCGCGTGATTTGTACTCAAAATTCCGAGCTATAAAACCTAACATTTTGTTCGCTTTATTGACCGCTGCTGTACTTTGTTTCGCTACTTTTAAGTCACCAGTGACTATAACTCCTAAATCAATTTCCTGCTCTACGCTTATTAACTTTCCCTGACATACTATACGCAAAATTACCGTTACGCGAACCTATATGTAAAATTTTGTGCACTTATCGACGTTAAATCTCATTTGCCATGTGACTGACCAATCAACGATTTTATTCAGATCTTCCTGGATTTTACCCCAGCTTCGGGTCATCCGCAAACTTTGAAACTGTACTGACTAGGCCGACATCTAAATCGTTAATATATATAAGAAAAAGCAAGGGGCACAATACAGAACCCTGAGGAACGCCACTCGCTACATTAGCCCAACAAACAAACAAACATTATCCGATTTCAGCTCTATATACAGGGTCCGAAAAAAAAAGGAGCATGACGAAAATGTTTACTGTACATTTATTTTTACACATAATGACAAATAACTTATTTTAGGCAAATAAGCAACAAATAAACTAAGTTAGTACCAAATTTCATGTCAATACGTCAAAAATTAAAGAAAATATAAAAGTTTTACTACAACATGTCATATAATTTTACAATTTCCAAAGAAAACGAAATTATAAGACTAAAAAATTGTTCGATATGTTTGCCAGAAACCTCTACAACCCTTCGTAATCGGGGCCTAAATTGATCTATAGCTTTATCTACTTGATCTTGGGTAATTTCTTCCCATTTTTGTACGATAACTTCTTTCAAATGTTCGACATTTCGGATCTTATGCTTGTACACTTTCTCAGCCAACATTTCCCATATTCCGTAGTCTACGGGATTCAAACCTGGACTATTAGGGGGCCAATCTTTTGGGTAAAGCAATTCAGGAACATTATTTTCTAAAAATTCAATAGTTGACTTAGCGGTATGCGCCCGAGCGCCATCCTGTTGGAATAAGAAGTAACCATTATTCGCAATCGTCTCATTTCGGGCAGCATTTGTTCCAACAAAGTTTCAGTGTAATAGCGGGCGTCTACTTTGATGTTTGGCTCTACGAAAAAAACAGATGTCCTTGCCTAGTTACGCTGGCAGAAAAATGATTACGGGTAGCATAAAGTCTATCATCTGGTATTTCATTTTTACGATTAACTCTTGAATACTCTCTGTCATTTTGGGAATTTCGCGGTGGTTCTACCGTAAACTTCTTTTTCGTCAGTAAAAAAGCCGAGGTCTACTTTTTCGGGAGTGATATTTCTTAACATGCGTTCAGAACAAACAACTCTTTTCTGTTCGTTAATTTCAGTTAATTTCTGCCCGTTTATCCGTTATAAGGTTTTAGTTCAAGGTCGTTTTTAATAATGTTTCTGACGCTACTTTCGGATATGCTCAACTCATTAGCAATTCTTGACGGTGCCACGTGAGTCCCTGGTCTGCCTTCTTGACTACAAATTCTTAGTTCCACATCTCTGATGTTTTCTTCGGTTCGAACTGATCTTGGCCTCCCGCTTCCTTGTTTCCTTTCAGTACTTTCAGTTTCGTCGATTTTTCTTAACAGCTTGTCCAAACCTCCTTTCGACCATGGTTTATTCGGAAACTCTTGTAATAATTTTATTGCGCCATAATTTTTATCTAGTCTATAATGTTTTATTAATATTTTATCTTCTTTAGAAAAGGGCATATTATCATTTTTATTGATTAAAATTATTTAGGCATCTGAAAAAAATAATTTAAAATGAGCAAAACATTAAATTTTTACGCGGAAATTCATTTTTGTAGTCATTGCACGTTTGTGGCCATAAAATCTTTATTTTATGACCGATTTTGATGGAATTTGTTTTATACAACTCTGGGCTCTTTTATCTTTAGCTAGATATGTAACATTTAAGGGTCCGGCAAAAAATGCGGGCGTGAGAGCAATTTTCGTCATGCTCCTTTTTTTTTGCGGACCCTGTATATAGAGATAAGTTTGAAGTGGCTCCAGAATCGTCGCGACGGTCCCGCAGCCTGTAGGCTACGCGACTGTCGCGCCAGTTTTGGAGCCCCGTGCCAAGTCATGGCTACGGAACCATCAAACTCGAGACTACCAATTGGTTATGTTAATTGAATGCTCGGTTAGGTCAGCTGTACGCCTTTGACGATTGGTTCGGTTAAGTCGTGATATTTTCGTTAGTTTACTGTCAAAACTAACGAAAATATCACGATTTAACCTAACCAATTGTCAAGGCCGTATAGTTGACCTAACCGGGCATTCAATAATTTTCCCGGTATTTTTACCACGGCTTCTGCTAGTAATGTCTTATTTTATTTTTCTCACTTTTAACTCTATTTTCTTGATACTATTTTTCATTTTTCTAAACTAAAATGTATTATTCTGAAACGTAATAAACATTAACTAAGTAAAAAATCTCGAGGGGGGGGGGGCACCGCGTCAAACCGAGAAGATCCCCTATCTTTAGCAAAGGTGATAATACTGCTTCAACTTTACTTTGTAACCAGTACTCATTATATTTTGTTTAACAAACTAATGAGGAGTAACACATTTAGCAGTTTATGTGGCTAGAAACTAATTCACGATTAATTTGCTCATTTACGTTATTATTAGTGACCTATCTACATCGCGTGGTGAATTAATTCTTGAGATATTAGTATACTCGTGAACTCAGGTACTCATTCAAGGACTTTAATATAACTTGTTTCAACCTCGCCCAATTTATTTCGGTAGACAGGCTAACGCGATCGAACTAGGAGTTACTTGGCCTAGAGGGACAGAAATATAATAATTAGTCCTAGAGTGGTTCTTCGAAATAAAATACAAAATTACCAATAAAATCCGAAACCTTTTATGGCGCTGTATCGCCACATTCTTAGACTGAGTGATGTCATCATAAAAATTATTGATACTAGTTATATTTGCAATTTTATTAAAAATATCACATACTATTTTTTGAGAATAAAATATTAAAATTTCTATATTATTAGATGATTTGTTCAAAAGAAACCAGTTAAAAATTTGTAAAAATAGTGATTGGCAATTAGGTATACCGGTACACATCTTGCCTTTGACATTTAAATTACCCCTTAATTTTCTTTCACAACAAACTTCTTATTTTTTCAGTTTCTCAAAACCACAATTTTGTGTGCCTCAAAGATTACGTGCATAGTTGTTTGCTTCATTTATAAAATATGTGCCCTTTTTCATGATAAAATTTAAGTGGACCAAATAAAAAACAAAAGTAGTATAATTTTAATTAATTAATAGTAGTAGCATGGCCGAAAAATGGGAGAGTGCAATCGCAATGTTGCAAATGTCGATCAATGGTGCAATACCCCTCTTCCCCTTCCACATTACTGCAAGACCCCCGTATCCCATTGTTGCAAACCCCCCAGCCCTCAGGGTGCCAAAAAAAGACAAAAAACATCCAACAGGGTGCAAAAAAAAAGAATCAAGGTGGATTCCCCCAGCTGCCACAAGCTGTGGGGAATCAACCTAACCTAACCTAACCTAAGAGAGAGAGAGAGAGAGAGAGAGAGAGAGAGACCATCCTTCGTCTGGCTCTGCCAGACGCATAATAAAGCTCTTGGTCTTTACACTTGGCTTAGAAGTTCTAATCAGCCAGTTGGCTTAGAAGGCTTAATCTGGCTTAGAAGGCGTAAATGGCTTGTTCAGGTGTACATTATTTTTATATTTTGAGTTGCCAGATTGCACTTTATTTAATTAAAGCAGTTATTCTTGACATTTGGCTTAGAAGTCTTAAGCAGCCAGTCGGTTAGAAGGCGTAACCAGCCATTTGATATGCACATATGTATATATATTTATTTAATTAAATAATATCGTTTATATATACAACCAAAATAATTAAATAAAACACAATTACATCATTCTGTTTATTTAGACGAATTATTGGAAATAATTTCATGAAATATAAAGAAAATAGATATACAATAAAATTAGTTCATTCTATACACAGTTTAAACGAGGAATATATATATACAGTACCGTGCAAAAGTATGAGTCTACTGTCAATCTGATAACTATTAGATAATCTGTCGTATGAAAATTGGTTTTCATACTAAAATACACATTAACTAGAACCTCTGGTTCATATTAACGTATAACTAAGTTATTACTTAAGTGTATAAAGTTGTATTAGCTGGATGACCCTCTTGTCTGCATAAATTGGACTTGAGGGTTGATTTATTATTAGGGCAGTCAAAAGTTGACCGAAAAAATTAAGAAAGTTGACCTTACGAATTGAAAAAATTGACTTATAAAGTTGCCTTTACTTTCAATGATAAAAACGATACTTTAATTACTTATTCTTGCTCTTCTACATCAGTTGACCGATTGTGGTAAATTATGAAGTATTTGCCGACATTTTCTGGCAAAAAATTGCGATCCTTACTTAATAATTTATTAAGCATGGAGAAAGATCTCTCTACAGCGGCAGTTGTTGGTTGACATTGCAAAAGCTGACCATAAACTGTTGGTGAGATTTCAGGTCTACTAAGGTTAATTATTTCACAAATACCATTTGTCTTGAGTCTTGTTTCAATGTATTGTTTGACTGAACACATATCTTCGCCAAGGTTGATAGAAGAAATGGTTTCATATGCCTCTCTAATGGTGCAATCAGATGATTCCATCCTAGTCACTAAGCTAGCAATCAAACTATAATTCATTTTGATTGACATTAGTTGCTTTGGCAGTTTTTCATTAGCAACACTTTCTTTAGCCTTCTGAACAATGATTCCTTCATCTTCAAAATTTTCCACAATTGTCTTCACATTTGGAAAATTGTCTGCATAATAGAAAGCAGCGTTCAGCCAGCTTGCCCAACGTGTTACAATCGGTTCTGGAGGAGTTCCTATTTCAGCAAACAATTCCTTCCTTCTTTTGTTTTTAAGAGTAGAAGCCTTGACACATGCAATTAAAGTGTCAACATCACTATAAAATGCTCTTATTTGCATCGCACAATTATGTAACAGATGCGCAAGACACGTTACATGGAAAAGTCTTGGAAAAAGTTGCTTGAGTGTCGCTCCAGCTGACACCATGTAACGAGCTGCATCAGACAGAAGTAAACAGAAATTTTCTCTTGGTATCTCAAATTCTTTTACAGTATCATCAATCTTGTGTATGACAGTTCGTGCATTAACATTTCCAAGAAGAACATCGCACCTGATTAAATATGTTCAAATTAAGTATGTTCAAATATTTTGAGCCCCTTACTTCACTTTCATCAACAGTTAGGAAAACTAATTTACCCTCTAGCAAATGTTTATTCTACTTAACTCGCTTTCTGCCTGTTTCATTGCTATTGATCTGCAAGTTGACACGCAAGGCACTGCTACACCTAATTCAGAGAACAACTGTTTCACATGAGGGTTGCTCAACTTATGAAGAGGTATGTTGGCTGACAGAAATGTAGTCACAAGTTTTTCCGAAAAATCTGAAGACTTTTACTTTAAAAGGGTTTGCGTCTTTTCATTTCCTACATTTTGGTCTATACCACACTGGTGCTTTTGGGTAGAGCGATGTTTATCCACAAAAAAGGATTTGTCATGCTTGACCACAACACAACAAATCTGACAGTATAGCTCATTTTTTCCTGAACAAATGAATTCATTAGGATATTTTGCAATTATAGCGCGCACTTTAGCAATAGAACTAACTGCAACTTTTGGCATTTTAAATATCTGAAATCAAAAGAAATCGAAATCAGTGAAATCACAAATCAGAAAAAATCACAAATCAAAAATGGTAACCAGTAACCACAATACATACAACACAACCACATCCAAAACCAGAACGGACATAACTGAATAAGACAAATACGAGCAGCGAAGTTGCCAGTTAACCAAAAAGATGCCAATTTTTAGTTATTTTAATTATTTATTCAAAAAAATTGACTTTATTTACCTCATTGCTATTTTTTGACCTAACAGGTAAAAGTTGACTTTTGGTTGACCTATTAACTTTGGTAATATACCCCCTACAGGTGTTTTTATTGCATTTTCAGTCGTTTCAGCGAAAAGTGCCCCATAGGAAACAATTTGACTTTATTGACTTTTGACCGCCCTATAAATTATTATATACTGACAACGCATGTGTTTAAAGATCTAGCGAACTATTGATGGTGGATCTGCAGTAAATACTCTTAAGCTATTGTTATATCAGTATTTACAATTAAAAGTATTGACATATTCACTTAAATTCTGAAAAACAAATTTATCCAAAACGTTTCTCCTTATAATCCTAATTCATGCTGTTTTTTTCTTTCACAGGCTTAAGAAATGACGAAAAGTACAATTTCTGATGAGATTAGATATAAAATAACACATTTGCATGGTGAGGGACTGAGTCAAAGAAAAATAAGTGAATCTACAGGTGTTTCCAAAACTGGTGTAAAAACAATCTTGGCTCATCAGAGAAGAAATGGGACTCCCAGTTGATCGTCCTAGATTAGAGAAGCCTTCTAAGCTTTCTCTATCTAATCTACAATATCTAAAGATTACTTCCCTTCGAGACAGACACAAATCCAGCACTTCACTTGCAGCAGATCTCGAAAAAACAACAGGTGTCTCAGTTGATCCCTCTACTGTACGAAGGAAGCTTAATTCAGTAGGTCTCAGATGTCCACTACTTGTGTTTCAAAGCATATTTTCTTCTCTTCTTTTTATTTCAATTCTTTAAAAGTGGCTCTTTCGCTGCAACACATCCTTTAAGATCTACTGAGTTAAGCTTCCTTCGTACAGTAGATGGATCAACTGAGACACCTGTTGTTTTTTCGAGATCTGCTGCAAGTGAAGTGCTGGATTTGCGTCTGTCTCGAAGGGAAGTAATCTTTAGATATTGTAGATCAGATAGCGAAACCTTAGAAGGTCTCTCCAATCTAGAACGATCAACTGGGGCTCCCATTTCATCTCTGATGAGCCAAGATTGTTTTTACACCAGTTTTGGAAACACCTGTCGATTCACTTATTTTTCTTTGACTCAGTCCCTCACCATGCAAATGTGTTATTTTATATCTAATCTCATCAGAAATTGTACTTTTCGTCATTTCTTAAGCCTGTGAAAGAAAAAACAGCATGAATTAGGATTATAAGGAGAAACGTTTTGGATAAATTTGTTTTTCAGAATTTAAGTGAATATGTCAGTACTTTTAATTGTAAATACTGATATAACAATAGCTTAGGAGCATTTACTGCAGATCCATCATCAATAGTTCGCTAGATCTTTAAACACATGCGTTATAAGTAATATAATAAATCAACCCTCAATTTCCAATTTATGCAGACAAGAGGGTCATCCAGCTAATACAACTTTATACACTTAAGTAATAACTTAGTTATACGTTAATATGAACTAGAGGTTCTAGTTAATGTGTATTTTAGTATGAAAACCAATTTTCATACGACAGATTATCTAATAGTTATCAGATTGACAGTGGACTCATACGTTTGCACGGTACTGTATATATATATATATATATATATATATATATATATATATATATATATATATATATATATATATGCAATAAAAATAATAATAGTATAAGAAATACAGAAGTTGAACGAAGAATATATATATATATATATTTTAGTGGCGGACCGGATATCCGCGTCATTTTTAACATCCGCATCCGCATCTGCACTTCTGACTGCGGATGTTATGCGGATATTACCTCTAATAAATTATGCAATTTACAATTAAATTAGTTTATAAAGTAGCTTATAAGGCTTAGTCATGCACGTTTCACGTAAAGTATTAATTATACACTGGTCAACACTCATTTTATTGCCAATCATATTAGAGTGATTTTGGGGTAACTTTGTGGTGCTGATTCCGAATATGACATCGGTTTTGCTAGATTGGCTCTAATTTGTGAGATAATTGGTACCCCATTGAAACACGTAAAAATGCAAAAAATTTAATATTCAGGCGAAGCCTACTTACAAATCGCATTGAAATTGTCTCAAATCATACAAAAGTAAACACATGAAATACATAATGGCATTTTATTCGGTCTCACCATCTAGAATGTTCCGGTAGTTTCCCATATGCACGCGTTATGGTTACGTTTCCTATTAATTGAGGGTATTCATTATCACAAGAACAAGAGCCAAATCGGAAAAACTACTTTCATTTTGGAATTCAGCAACCCCAAAATACCCTAAATTCGTACGAATTTCCTTGGCAACGAAAAAAAAAAGTTTTTTTGTTGACCTGTTATTAATGGACACACAAATATATAAACCTCAAAATATAAATACCTGGTAACCCAGGAAACTGAATGAAACGTGTTTCATTGAATTTTCTGTGGCTGAAACTCTTGAAAAAGTTATTATTTTTATCATAATGAAAACATTAATATTAATTTTAATTCTTATGCATTGCCTGCCACGAAATTTGAAAAATTATGTCATATATTCATAATTCTATATTATATTAACTAAATATCCGCATCCGCGGATATTGAAATAAAAAATCCGCAGCCGCATCCGCAGATGTTGAAAAACTGACATCCGGTCCACCAGTATATATATATATATATATATATAATATATATATATATATATAATCAAAAAATAATATAAAACCATCAAAATACATACACTTTATGTTCTATTGCGTTTAACTAAAATACTAAACTCGGACGTGATCGAGTCTAAAGTTACATCATTATTGCTTTGCACTATGCAATAAATATGATTTAACAATATTTCACCGCTGAAGTTATAGGGGTGCCTATACTCGATATGAAGGGCCTTCAATTCGTTCAAAACTATTTTTGTGCCCACTTTACATTCGGTTGGCAAGTTATCTTTAAACACGGCCAGAATGCAATCAAAAGTAGGCACAAAGAGGGCATCGTTAGCCACATCATTATTAAATTCAAGTCTATTAATACTCCTTTCCAGTCGAGGGTTTATTCTTACAGATCCAAGCTTTTTAATCGTGAACTCATCTTCACAATGCATAGCGCCAGTTGAAATAATCTTCTAAGTCTTAACGACAGCTGCTCATTATATAAAGAAACAATTCTTGAGGGTGAACGGTGTAGGCGATCTCAGCCGTGTAACGCTCAAGTTCCAGACCATTCTCGCCTTGTTCAGTCCTACACTCGGTAAACCCTTCTAGCAGAGCAGTGTATGCGTATTCAAGAACCGTATAAAAATAAATCATATCCGTAACATGCGTGTCTAATATAGGCTTCAGCTTGCGAAAACCTAAGATTTCAAACATTCTGTCGATGATGAATCGGTTTCGCGTAGGGAGAAGAACGTTATTATCAGACGCATTCTTCCACATCAGCTGTATATCAATGCATACTTGATCGTTATTTATACACAACGTACATACAATGGCATATGACGGGGTATCACTAATCTGCTCTCTTCTTGTACCTACACCTGCAGGTATTGTATAACGATCCTCACTCCACTTCTCAACTACCACGAAGACTATATTCATCTCCTCAACATTTAAATAAACAACATTCCGTTTACCAGAGTTTGTTTGTCTACAAGTCGTTTCAAGTACATAGATAATGGCACCGGTTTTAAGCCTGAACACGCGCAATGACTTCGTCAAGGACACATCGTACACGGCATTGAGAATGCTGCTCAAAGGAAGCTCCTTCGTATTCTATTGTGAGGAGTGCACGTCAGTCGGTTCAAGCTCTCAGATGACTATGATTCACAGGTGGGCGGATCGGCTCGATGGGAGGTGTGGAGGAGTGAGTCACACCATAAGGTGATGAAACGTGCACGGTGTTGTTCCAACGTGAAAGAATCATGTGAATACCTGTATCCCATTATAATGGGCATTCGTTTAGAGAATTTTTCTGAAACATGAAGTAATATAGGTTTTAATGTTTTATCACTCCCCAGAATGCGCACCAGACATTTTCGTTCATTTCCACGAACTAAACACATTTTAATCACACTCCGGTGCACTATTTGAGAGAAACATGTGTCCATATTTTTCCTTTTTGATTAGCAGGCGATACTAAAAATTCCATTAAAAACTCACACAAGCCTTTAGCCACAACCTCACTACAAACCTCGTCATAATACATATTAATGTAGTGGTAAAAATACTTCAGATTCTCCATTATGACAAGATTTACATTCTCAGCCGCAGGGTACGAGTACTCGGTATGGTGCAACTTGACATAATACCGCTTGTCACACCACTCATCAACAAGCCTCACTAACCATAACCGTTGCTTCTCTTCTGCACATGTTGTTTCTTCCACTTCACGGTATTTGCAAGCTTTTATAAAGTTTAATCCTACAACATAGTTCAATACATCGTTTGTACCACGAAATCCTGCAATGCTCTCGCCAGAATAGCTGTAGAGTATTTGAACCTCTTGTTCTTCAAGCTTCGTACGGTTCAATGTAGCCTTAAAAGTATCAAAGGAGGGAAGGATAGGGAGTCTTTCAGTATCCACCACATCTTCACACTTCATCGAATACCACTTCATAAAATTCGAGCACGCAATATTAAAGGTAGCCATCACTATTTTTCGTCTACATGAGATTTAGTCAAATACACGTCTGAGCTCCAGGGCTTGCAGCGCTCAACTGAACACGCAGGGGTAGAGATATGCCCAGGTAGTAGCATGAGTTATGTAACCATTGGTCAATCATTCAGGGGCGGAGCTTCGGACTTTTCATGTACATACGCACAGACACACACAAAGGAGAAAATGAAACGTTAATTGAAACACGATTTATTTAATAAACATATCGAATTATTCAAGGCGTGTATATATATTTACAAATACGTGTAATAAATTAAATAAATATATCGTTAACAAGTAAATAAACATATATATATATATATATAACAATCATGGATTACGGTATCCAAAGGGTACGGTAACATAGGTACCAGGCACCTGGTAACGTTTCCTATAGGTGTTACGGCACACCTTCGTACCCCTAAGTCCTTTACGGCCCCCAGCTTCTCCGCCCGAAAATTGTGCGTTCCCACAGTTAGTTGGGGGGGTTGGTCACCCTCATCTTCCAAGCACACTAGATCCTTCAACGAGTCAAAGTTAACGACCCGTCGGTTCGCCTGGTTATTCGTGATACCCTTAGCCTTCAAGATATATTTCATATTTTCCTCCACTCTCACCCGTACCCCATAAGTTTTTGGACCTGTTGAGACAAAAGAGTCGGCGTATGCGATGTCTCCATACTCATTCTTTATCACATCAGTCAACTCTCCGAGGAATTCACCAATAGGCGGCATGTATTCACCCTCACTCGCTGTGAATATCACACTATCTGTGTCAGCGTACAGAACCCTCCACCTAAGAGAATGCAATATACCCCAAAGTTTGATGCGTGCGTATGCTGTTGTGAAGCTGGCTTAGGAATGTTTGTAATACGCGATGTGTCTGTGGCCAATTCGGTAATGTTGTACTTTATTATGTACGTATTACCTACATTCACGACCTCCATGACCTCTTTATCGGGACCGTTGGCATAATCCCACACCTCGTTATAACTTTGGGCTAGGTGAACGTTTCCCTTTCCTGTATTCTGTGCATATTTTCCCCAAAGACTATTTAGACAACTTTGCACTAAAGCGCCTGCCTGGGTTCTTTACAATTTGGGAACGGTCAAGTTGTATCCCTTCACGGTCACGGTAATATTGAATATAAGCCGATTTTTCATCTTCGGTATCAACTCCTCGCAGATACCCTGTTGCTTCTACCTTGTCCTTCAAAAAAGTGTTTGTATATGGCGTAAATATGTTGGGTAGCTTCCGAAATCTCCACATCTCATATTCTGTAGCCATGGCGAACGGCTAGGGACAGCTCAGTGCTTGTATATACGCCTCTGATCTTACGCTGGTTGGTTGTGTGATTACAAGTCACATCGTTCTCCTCTGCACACTTCACGCACAGGGGAAACATGGGTTTGTGGTCTATAACGACGGGTAAGATCGGCATCCACAAATCGCGAGGGGGGAGCACGTCTACGAAAGAAAGACCGAAATAGTTCTTGTTCAAATTTGCTGAGAACTCCTCGAAGGTGGACAGGGCTGGTCCCACCAGTTTTACAGGTGCACCTACGGGGTACGGATTGTTCTTCATCACATAAGGGTATAAAGAACAGAAGTCGTAATAATGGAGTTTCACGCCCTCCTTACGCGGAAAATATAGCTTGAAGGGATTTGTACGCCCTCCGTACGCGGAAAATATAGCTTGAAGGGATTTGTACGCCCTCCGAACAAGCTATCACCGCATTTGTGAGGATCCAGCACCATTGAATGCTTGATCGTGTTTATCTTTTCAGAGTACTGTCCATCTGTCTCCATCCGTGAATCATACCCATGCTCCAACAAGATCTTGTGAGTGAACTGGGTCCCTACAAGCTGATCGAAGTTGCGGGGTTCATGCAAGACTGTCGGCAGGAGATCTACCGTGGATATCTCCTACGATCCCGCACTCAGAACGTGGGCATCCGTACCACCAACAGCCGTTAAAGGAGTACTCAGTCTTCTCACCAGTGGCACAGTTTTCGCTTAGACCATCAACCCAAAAAACACGACCATTGACCTTAATGGGTACTTCCCCCGTGTTACGGGCATGCTTTATGTATACATCTGTCTGCTGCTGTATGTGTATGATGCAATAAATAGCCTTGTGCCCATAACTGCGGGGATTGTTTCTGTGAATGACGGCTAAGGTGCCTTTAGGCATGAAATTGTTCTTGAACACCGTAAAGCACAATGCGGCAATCGAGATTGCGACTTGCAACGGATCGCATTTGAAACGGTCTATGTACATCCTTTTAAAGGTGTGGAAACATACTCTAAGTACGCGTACATCATTCACGCAATAACACCCACATTTGTCAGCTATATTGTAAAGATTAGATTAGATTCATTAAGATTAGATTCATTAAAACTGTTGTGGTAGCGATCAAAATCTTCACCTTCACCTGTACTCATACATTCAAAGTTAAAGTAATGTTTGGGCGGAAGTAGTCCTACGTTCAACACAATTGCTATACATGGATCCAGGGTCAACCCTGACTACGTACCAATTTCTAGTCAGGGCTGGGGTGGGGGTGGCGGTGCGTACCAACTCGAATGCCATACCTTCCCTTACAGCACGAGAAGCTGCTGTGCTGTTGTGGAGGATGTAGCCAGAATTAAATAGGAGTAAGGGGGTACATTTTTATTTGAGGAAGGTACGATTGTGGGGGTTGTGTCGTAAGACGTAGAGGGTTGGGGCTCTATTACTGGAGTCCTAACAACTGGTGCACTCCTGGCACGCTTTATACCTGACGTGGAAGGTTCTTCATCATGCCTCCGCTTTGAATTGTTGCGTGGTGGTGTTGCAGGTGTCACTCAGACTGTCACTGGTTGGGGCTCGTCAGCGGGTATGGAGTCTGTAACCACAACTACACTGTCATCGGGGTCGCCTGTAATATTGATTATGGGAACATGATTCTGTACCTCATCATCATTCACAGTTCTGTGGAAGAAGAGGAAAAACAAGACTGAAGAATATAAGGAACACCACTTAATTTTTTATTATATTTTGTAAATTACCCACTTAAGGGTGTGACGTGCTGGAGTTGGATTCTGTAGAAAAATTGAGGTTCATTAGCCCGTCCACGTGCATTATATCTGGCCCTACAGAATGTGGTAAAACGGTGTTTATGCTTAAAATCATTGTGGAAGGAGCAAAGGTACAGGGATCAAATATCGTACGTAGACATTGTCCATGATCTGGTGGGAAAGTGGGATAGGCCCTCACCATCAGGATGGAAGCATATTAAAGCAAGACTACAACAAATAAATGTCCCCAAAACATTGATAGGAAATCTGATCAGGTTAAAAAACTTGGAACATACCTCGCATGTGCCACAACTGAGAACGCCATCACCCCCAGCGGTAGCACCTCTGAAGAGGAGAAGGAAGAGGCCAAACAACAACAACGGTCAACCCTATCCACGTTCCTCTAAAATACGCAAATGGCTAATATATTAAGAAAACGTTATTGTAACATTTCTAGCCCAGCCTCCTACGGAGACGTTGATAGACTGTACAGAAGTGTTTACAATGATGGAGTAGGGGAAAAAGATGTTGAGAAGTTTTTGCCGGGCGGGACGCTTCTACACTTCATAAGACGGTGAGAAAAAGGTTTAAAACAGCCAAGACAACAGCGGCATCGATTGACTATTTGGCAAGCAAATTTAACACACATGCAAAAATATTCAGTGTATAACGATAGTTACCGCTACATCCTATTCATAATAGATGTATTCTCTAGATATCTGTGGCTAATTCCTCTGAAAAATAAATCGCCTGCAACAGTTGCTAAAGCCACCAAAACGTTGATGTTGAAAGAAAACAGGATTCCTGGCTATTTTTGTACGGATATGGGGAAAGATTTATAGGCTGAGCTTTTTCAGAACATGCTGACAGGGTTTAATATCAGCTACTACACTACCAATTCTATACATAAAGCCTCTGCTGAATGAGTTCAACGTACCATAACGGAACGCATGCATCACTATTTCACACATAAAAACACCAGATATATCGATATTCTGGAATCATGGCCTCATCATACAACCGTTCACACCATCGCACGATTGGTACAACACCTAACGAGATTTTAGAAAGAGGCACGCGCACAGAGCCTGATATGAGAAGAGATATTGTAGAACACCGCCACACTCTGCGCGTTTCAAAATCAATGATTAATTATATAAGGATATCGCGTTCGGGAAATAAATTCGCGAAGGGATTTGAGCAGGGTTGAACGCATGAGATTTTTAAAGTTGCGGCTATGAGACCTAAAGGCGAGATAATGTTGTATTACGTTGAAGATTTGAATGGGGAAGAAATCGCAGGAGGCTTTTACCGAGAGGAGTTGCAGAAAGTAACATTTAATTTAGGAAAAAATGTGTTAAAATTGAAAAATTTTAGGAAGCAAAGGTTCAAAAAAGAGAAAAACGTACCAGGTGAAATGGCTAGGGTACCCAGAAAGCTTCAACACCTATATAAAAGCTGATGCAATAATGAAGCTTAAATAGTATGCAACATGGCGCCTAACCATTTCTACGTGACACTACCGTCCTCTTCTTCTCTGTCTGTACATCCTAACAACACCCTGGCCAACTTTGTAACAGAACTCTATGGGCCCATTGAATTGGGTCTTGATTCGTATGAGGTGGGGATATGCGAAATTCAGCTGGACACCCTCTTTTTAAATATTATTATAAAGACCCCGTTTTTACGGTTCTTAGAGACTGTAATGAGTGGAAAAAGCCGAGGTAACTCGGGATGAAACCATACGTATCGTCCGGATTGGGGATGCACGGTATCACAGTACAGTATTAACACTAGGTTCTGGCCGATAAGTTGCGGCTGAGGATGTTGTGAGAGACTTAAACGTTAGTTTAAAAAACTCAAATCTTACGGCTGATTTAGTATACGAAATCGTAAACAAAGAAAACCCTACATACTCTAATCCTAAAATCACAGGCTAACAGAAAAATTAAAGACAAAGGGCTGTTCAAAATTATAACCTAGGGGCCGATATCGATCAGCCTTCGAAAGAGATACCTTTCACGAGGTACATGAATTGTCCAGCCTAATGTATCAGATGAAATTGGAGAAATTGAGTGATGGCTATACACCCCTAGACATGTGCTATATTTACAGCACCAATATCTCAATATACAGGGTGTCTCAAAAGTCACTATCTATTTTGAAAAATAATGGGAATACGAAAACTGGTTTAAGACATGAAAAATATATTTATTTCAAAGTAAGTGCCACAAAGAATTAGTGCTATTTATTTATCTGTCTCCACATGGCGACCATCAGTGTCTCTACAGAGCTCAAAGCGATAAGTTGTTTCCCGGAACACACTTTCCAGCATTTGAGGTGTTATTTTCTGAACTGCATCGGTAATACGATTTCGAAGTTCGGCTACATCACTAATTCTTCTACCAGTGTACACTAGGGTGTACCATTTTTGGTCATTTTCAAAAGGTCAAGGTCCAGGAGTCTAATGTTGTGCCAAATGATGTCCTAAACACGAATTTTACAGGCATTTTCTAATCCGACAAATTTTGAATCCCCCACCCCCCTTGAAATTTTGCGCATCCCCTTTTCCTAAAAAAACCATATATCTCAACACTATCAACTTTATCGAAAAATGTTACAGAATAAAAATGATTTAGAATCAAAAGTTCTATTAGAAAAGTTCATCAAAATAGAAATTTACTTAATTTTGAAAATTTTCATTTATTTTTTAAAAATTTAAATTAAAAATTTTTTTGGCTTGCAGTGCCTTCTTCTTAAATAAGGTGTTACCGCCACCTTTGAAGCATCACCCCAATGCAGCTTCGCGGCGATGGGCTTTGTATTTGCTAGTTATAATGCAAATCATAATTAGTTTTTATTATAACTAGCCTATACAAAGTGAGGGCAACCTCAAAACTATATATATATAAAATAAAGCTAAAAATTAACACTTTATCTATAGTTGTGAGGTCCCATCGTTTTTTTTTTCCTTTATTCAACACTTTCCTCAAAAAAATAAAAAGAAACAAGTTTCCTAATTAGAAATCATTGATATAAGAGCTTTTTAAACATAAAAATAAGAAAAGACAATTTATGGTATATTTAATAACAAAAAAAAAATCAGCCTCTTCTAAATTAAAACAATCTCTGCAAATAAAAATACCTAATCTATCTGTTAATGAACTATTCTTTACTGAGTTTCATTCTTTTAAGAGTCTCTTTACTAGGATCAGGAATTAGTCTTCTATTCTCTTCCACAATTTGCAAAAGACCTTGAAATTCTTTTTCATTTTGACATTTGTCATGAAAGTCTTGAACCAGCTTGATTCCTCTTTCAGCGGTATCATTGACTACTCTAATAGATGAAAGAATGTTTTTTAGTTTGTTGTAGTCATCGACCTCTTCCCATGTTGATGCTGGTTTCTTTATCCATGAGTCTGGTTTTGACCCACAGCATTGAAATAAATGCCATGAAATTGGACCTACTAGCTGATGAAGCTTTGTGTCTTCCTTTAAAATGGGGAAAACAGGTTGCCCACATACATAATTTTCTGGAACTGGATATTTGTTTAAGGATTTTGCGATCTTATCTTTTTCATCATTACTTAGCGATCCAAAAAACTCAAAGGGACCACTTCCTCCGTCAAATACAAGTAATGATTGGCAAAAGATTTCAAAGCAGCATTTGCAACTTCCCTATCTTCCTTCTTGTAATTCACCAAATCATGATAAAACTTCAGATCATTAGCTGGACTATCTAGTGAATTAGAACATAAAAGCCAGTATTTTCCATAAATTAATGCATTAAATAGACACATTATCTTTAATTTCTTAATCAATGATTCATCATATGATGCTTGGTGGGCAAAAGCATACATTTTATTTGTATACAAAATCATTGCCATCCACCTGGCACGGTGCATTGCACCAGGTTTCCGCCAATGACTGTTTTCTCTGGAAACCTCTCCTAAAAGCATTAAAGTTGTTTCAGCAACTTCCTTATAGTCATCACGTGGAAAGCAGTCAGATTTTCTTAAACATTGGGTCATAAATTCTACACATTCTTCCTTTAGGCCTCTTTGATACCTTGATTTAACATCAAGAACATTGTATGTAGATTTCGTATTAATTTTCTTCCATTTAGACTCGCGAAATTCTTTGAATAACTCAAACTCAGGAGATTTACTTGGGCCAAAAATGGTTTCATACACAGCACACAAAACTCTTTCAGCCACATGATGGCGGCATGCTAACCAAATCAATTTCTTTTGCAAAAGTTCTTCAAGTAACTTACAGGAACCTTTCATCCATCCTGAATTGGATGCAGTGGTATCAAATGATACTCCAAAGACATTTTGCTTCAAGTTCCATTTTTCAATACTTTGAAATACAGAAGTGGCTTGAGACAATCCAGTGGAATCATCTATTATAGAAACTGATAAAAGTTTTTCTACATTTGGGTATCCAGTAACAAGTATTGCAAGGCGGTCTTCTTGTTCTGAACATGATTTTGTAAGCAGCTTGCTATCCCAATGTACTAGGCAGTGATCAGGAGGAGTAAAATCCTTGATGCAAGTTTCATATTTTCGTTTTCTTGTCTTTCGAGTGGCTCTTGCAGATGTGGTCCTGGAGAGAGACAGTTTTTCAATATCCTTGCCACACCTAATGGCTACTGCAGCAGCAGAAACAGTCCGTTGTCCAATAGAGAGATTAAGTGTGTCTGCAGTGGAGGAAACCAATGGCGAGGCAAGAATATTTTTGGGGCTGGAAGCATTTGTAGGTCCTGCTGTAGGTTCTGTCGGAAACTCTTCATAGCTGTCTGTCTCAGAACTGGTCGTGCTAGAAAGAAGGGTCTCTGATGTTCTGGCTGTAGCACTCACTTGCTTCACTGATTTATGTTTCTCTTTGCGTTTCTTCTCTTTCTCTAATCTAATGTACTTGCGCTGTACTTTTGATGCATAATCTGCATCTAGCAAAACTAACATGTTTCTCGTTTTGTTCTTTGATCTTCTAAGAATGAAATATCATATGCTTTCTGAGGCTCAGTTCTCATGCGGTCTTTTTGGATTAATTCAACGGCATTTTGAGAAGAGATGTCAAAAAGGGAATCCATAATTTTCATGAAATTAGAGAGTTCATTTTCAAAGCTTGCTCTTTTTTTGTGCTTGATTAAATTATTATGCATTTCTTCTAGATTTAACAGCATCTTCCTGCCTTTAGGGTTTTTACTATATATATATAGTAGGAATGCATGCTTTTTGCCATATTATTAGTAGCTTCTGTAGAACTTCATTAACAGTAGAATCTTTTGTAACTTTTGGACCCTTATACTGCATTCTCGGTAAATAAATAAAATGGCTTAGAACATCTTTATTGGATGGTAAAACAATTTTAGATGAACTCATAATATCAGCCTGCAAGCGACCAAGAATAAAGTCATGATGTTTTGTAGCTGTTTGACTCATTTTTTATTTATTTTTCAAATAAAGCAGTCTGAAAAGAAACAATAAGAGTAAAAACAATGCTTGTTTATTAAAATTCAATGTAAAAAAGGATTTTTAAATTTGGATTATACTCACAATATACTCATAAATAATGTAACTTAAGCACCTTATTTTATATTAATAAAATAAGGTGCTCTTGGACAAAAGAAAATGAAAATTTTCAAAATTACGTAAATTTCTATCTTAATGAACTTTTCTAATAGAACGTTTGATTCTAAATCATTTTTATTCTATAACATTTTTCGATAAAGTTGATAGTTTTTTAGATATATGGGGTTTTTGGGAAAAGGGGATGGGCAAAATTTCAAGGGGGTGGGGGGATTCAAAATTTGTTGGATTAGAAAATGCTTGTTAAATTCGTGTTTAGGACATCATTTGGCACAACATTAGACTCCTGGACCTTGACTTTTTGAAAATGACCCAAAAATGGTACACCCTAGTGTACACCTTAGACTTAATGAAATCCCAGGCGAAAAAATCTAATGGTGTTAAATCGGGTGAACGTGCTGCCCATGGTTGTGTTCCTTCACGACCAATCCAGCGACCGGGGAAGCGTCTGTCAAGATAATCACGTACAATTATTGCATAATGGCACGGTGCTCCATCCTGCTGAAAAACTACTGTGTCAAGAATGCCATCTGTAAGAAGTTGAGGTTCGAGGAATTGTTCAAGCATGTCAAGATAATAAACCAATTAACTTTTTTTAAATACACAAATTTGCACCAGAAGTACATATCTTTATGCCAGCATAGCATTTTTAAAAAAAACATCTAATGTCACCGAAATAGATAGTGACTTTTGAGACACCCTGTATATAAGAACGATTCGGTGATGGGAGTTTAACAGTGAATCTGCACTTTCGATGCACTGAGTTATAATGGACAGAAAGCCTTTCACAGTCTATCGAGGTGTGAGATACCAGCGTGGTAAGTGGACTTGCTTGGGTCCATTTTTTCAACCATACTACGTACGGCTGTCCCCTTACTGAAGATGGGTGCCAGATACCTCGAGAGGAAAGCGTTACAATCAGGTCTTAACACGGCAGAACACATATTGGCTGGGGCTAAACCTAAAGAAGTTCTAAAAAAACAATTAAAGCGTACACGGGACGAAATCAACAAAGATGCAAAGAGAAAAATGCGTGGTGATGGGAAGAAGCAGAAGAGGCCTGTCCGGAGGAAGGGATTACCAGCACGTGGCGTTAAACGTAAAAGGACATCAAAAAAGAAGTGTTCTAAGCGCCTGAAACCGATGGTTGACCATTTTTTGACTGATATAAGCTAAGGACATTGCTCTCATGAATCATAGACTGTTTACTACTTGTCGAGAGAGGTGGTACTATCAGGTCATCCCATAAGTAATGTCGTTTTTTAGATCGGAATTTAAAGGACAAAAAAAAAATCAACTGTAACTTTTAATCTAGTATATATTTTCCATCGGAATCAATGACACTCTGCCAACGTCCTACAAGCTTTTCAATGCTATGTTTATAAAATTCAAGCGGTTTTGAGGCAAAAACGTACAAAGACTGGTGTACAGGTCATCTAAAGAAGTATAGTTTCAGGTCAAGATAGTTTTGCAGACTCTTGAAGAGATGATAATCTGAAGGCGCAAGGTCTGGAGAATATGAAGGATGTGGAAGTTTTTCCCACCCAAGCTCCTCAATTTTTGCAGAAGTGATCCGAGCGGTATGAGGACGTGCGTTGTCGTGGTGGAACACGATTCCTTTCCGATTAACCAAAGGTCTCTTTTCTTTTAGTGCAGTGTTCAATCGATCTAGTTGTTGACAGTAGACTTGAGCGGTGATTGTTTGTTGTGTGTTAAGTTTTCAAAGTGTATTACACCACCTTTATCCACCAAACACTAAGCAATACCTTCCGAGGTGAAGATTTGGTTTTGGCTGTGGTGTCGCTGGTTCTCCGGCACAAAACCACTGTCGACGGCGCTTAACATTCTGGTACAGTATCCACTTTTCATCACCAGTCACTAAACGGTGCAAAAACGGATCTTGGAATTCACGGGAATGAAGAGCTGTGCTAATGTTTACCCGCACCCTCAGATTGTCGACCGATAATAACTCATGTGGCACCCATTTTCCTAACTTAGGCAATTTCCCGAGTTGTTGCAAATGTCGATGGATGGTGGAGGGATGAATTAAGTTTCTTGGCCAATTCTTCGACAGTTGTTGAACAGTCTTCTTCAAGTGCGGCTAACAGCAGGTCGTCATCAAACTCAGCAAGGCATCTAGAGCGTGCTGCATCTGTCAAACGGCAGTCACCATTCCTAAACTTTTGAAACCACCTTTAACATTTCTTCACATGCAGAATATCGTTGCCATAAACGTCCTGAATGTTTCGCGTTGCTTCAGTAGCACTATTCCCTTTTTTGAACTCGTACAGCATTATATGCCTGATATGCTCTTCTGATACCGCCATGTTTATGAGGGGTTTACATAAAGCAAAACACACGTCTTCACTGGTCAAGGTCTGTAAAGTATGTAGCGAAACACGATAGATCTCCTCTTAAATATAACCTTCGGAAAATTTATGCTTAAACCCAGTAGGACTAGTTTAAACTTAATCTATCGTAAAAAACGACATTACTTATGGGATGACCTGATATTTCTGACTCGTCATGGCACGCTTCATCCATCCGTGTAGTTCACAATGTTGTAAATCGGAGCTGTCCCTCTTTGACATGCCCCAACTCAAGTTTCTATTGAGCACAGTGACTTTATTACAATTAATCCGTTAAACACAATTAGTCCCCCGAGTGCTCCAATAGAATTCGTGATACCCAGAGCAGGTCCTTACTTTTTTGATCCAAGCTTTGTGCACATGTATGCTAAACTACGTATAGCCCATTCTGATGGAACGGATTGTGATGACAAATATGCTGTATACCTTGAAACGAACTTTCTGCACTCCATATTCAACCAGTGTGATGTATATTTAAATCAGGTCAACATATCGGCAGGAACGGGGTACTATCACCTACGAGCCTATCTGGAAAATGTGCTGAACTTTTCCAAAGAAGCGGAGGATACCTTTTTAAATGCCGAAGGTTATTATCAGACTAAAGACGAAAGTAGTATAAAGGACAAATTAAAAAATTCTAAAAAGAAGATATATGAGTGTTTTGGACGCCTGCATACAAACTTCACATTCCAGAAGTTGCTTTTGAATGGGGTGGATATGAAAATAAAGCTCACCCGCACGAATCCTGAGATTTGTTTAAATCCGGGGACTGATGAAGAAGAGGGTGCAAAGCTCGTTGTGATTCATATTACGGAAACATACCTTCGCGTACGCCGTGTGAAATTAAGTTCGCCTAAACAAATAGAAATTGAGAAATATTTACTACATGCCACAGTAAAATACAGAGTACAGAGTACAGATCAAACTATACACAGTGCCAGCAGGGTTGGCCTCAAAACAGATAGAAAACATGGCCCTGGGAGTTCTACCTAAAAGGATATTAATTGGAATGCAGGAATATGCATCAGTTAATTGAAAATATGAAAATAGTGCCTTTAAATTCGAGAATTTCGGCCTTAAAAATCTAACTCGATACGTCAATGGCGTTGCGCTGGGCGGGGCTCGTGATGAGCTCGGGATTGGGGTAACGCCGAAAGAATTCAGCGATCAATTTTAACTTCATCTGTTTTACATCACACCTGACTTAGCTGCTAGTGTAAATACACACTTAAGTCCACAACAGAGTGGAAACATCTGTCAGATTGGAATTTACCAAGCCAATAAACGCGCCCATTAGTGTACTAGTATACCTCGAGTCACTAGCCATAATAGACGTTGACATATTTAGGGGCGTTGTCACTGACTTTTAAAATGGACGCGAATACACTTAAGAGAGTAATGAATAGTGAAGGAAAGACGCGCTCCAAATTTGTCGGTGTGTTTGCGAAGAATGAAATATTGAAATTGCCAACTACAAGAGAATGCGGTGGTCTTATTGTGAATACCGATGTTATTGGTGGTGAAGGGATTCATTGGATAGCTATCTACTTTAAAAATAGAGACCGCTTTTTCTATTTTATTTCACTCGGGACTCATCCATGGAATGACGTATTATTGTAAATTTTCTCGAACAGCTACACATTCACGAAATTGTCTGGAATCCCTATCGGTTCCATGGATACTTTAGTAACGTATGTGGTATTTACTGTAGGGCGGCTCGTTTTTACACTTTTTTCGATATTTGATTGGGGGTAGTGCGGAAAAGTTGCGATTTGGAGAGAAAATAAAGTGTGTAAAATTTTTTTGATCTACGTCAATACCTTCCGGTGGCGGCGAGTCCTTAAAAATCGAAAAATAGCTTAAAAACACAAAAATTTTATATAATTTTATATATTTTTATATAATGTTCATTGTTTAATGACTGCTATTAATTTACTCAAGCCTATAATAGTGTTCTCAGGGTTGTTTGCACAGAAATATACCGGAATTAACATTTGTATAACATCTTGTTAAAACTTGCTTTAAATCAATATTTTGGATATTTTAACGGCTAGACGCCACCGGAAGTTATTAACAGATTGTGCTGAAATTTTTATTGTTTATTTTGTAAGTCTTTAAAACCATTTTCCAATCTACCCCGTTAGGCCTATTTTTCGATTTTTAAGGACTCGCCGCCACCGGAAGGTATTGACGTAGATCAAAAAAATTTTACACACTTTATTTTCTCTCCAAATCGCAACTTTTCCGCACTACGCCCAATCAAATATCGAAAAAAGTGTAAAAACGAGCCGCCCTAAATTGTACTGCCTTTCGCTTCTCATGCACATGTCACGTGGAAACAAAACGAATTTATAAATTTTTACAATTATTCGACCCGTGTCACACTGAGCGGAATGATCAAATGGTATGCAGACAGATAAAAAAAGGTTCCCGTTTGTGCGCACTCAATATGTTGTATGATGTTTTACTCGTATATATAAAATGAATAATTGCATCAACGTTGTCTCGAATAATGTTAGTTTGTGTATTCTGTAGCTTATTTAAAATGTAACAGCAACTAATTTTGTTACTAATTAAAGATAGATATAAAAAATTTTACTATTTTATAAAACATGACTTCCATCATTTAATAAATTGATGAAAATACATTGAGTCTTCTTCTTACCCGAAACACATGTAAAAGAAAAAAGTTCTTACCCGAAACATAAGAAAAAGAAAAAAGCTTACATTATTTCGTTGATGATGTGGCAATCGGTGGGTTGAATGCGCGATAAAATTTCTACCTCCATATTCAGATCCACGACATGAATTTCTTCAATGTTATCACGAAAAGATTGTATATCACGAGTCAGACACGAGTCAGCTCATCGGACCTTTAAAGAGAAAGGATAACTTTAAATTAATTTGATTAGTTCATACATTTTTCTGAATCTTTTTTAATAAAAACCCATTTGCTTTTCATAAAAACATATGAAGAGTGTATATATATATATATATATATATATATATAAGAGAGTTACAATGCGAAGTATCAAATATCTACGAACCGCTCAGAGTAGTTTGTGACCCCTTTAAAACATAATGCCAAATAACTTCACATTTCAAATGAATTTATTATGGAATTTTATAAAATTATTTAAAACTTGCAAAGGAGCCTTGATTCTTATAAGTTTAAAAAATTTCAACGATTTTTGATTAGTAGAAATATCAAAACAGGACTTTACCATAATATTAATTATTAATTACTAATGCAAACTAATCTACAATTAAAAATTGAGGATACCTGCTCTTTTCAGCTCATTACATTTTACAATAAAAATGTAATGAGATGAAAATAAACTACTACAGCCCCTCCATATATATTTATATATGATGAAATAATCATGAAGGAAACAGAACGGTGCTCAAGAACATTCGCCTAATGACATCCTCAGGAAAAATCCTCAGAAAAATCAAGTTCGCGAATAAATATAGGTCACAAAAATAAAATAAAATAGAAATACAGGTACATAAATTTTTATATTCTCATCTCTACGGCATTTCCTTGCGCCGGATCGTACGAAGCGTCATTGCAAATATCATCAACTGTTTGCGTTGGAAATAATCCATCCCGATCCATCCCGGTAAACTGTAAAGTTGTTGTGACTGACTCATGATGCGTGTTTATTCACTGGTGAAAATAACTGCTGTGAGTTACAGCTGAAAATATTTCCTTTTATATGCATGATTCCCAATTGTAATTACCACCCCCAGATGACTAATAGATGGTTCGTAAGTTTGCTGATTGGTTGTCAATGTAACTGGGCGAGCTATGTTAAATGTGTGTTCTAATCAGCTGTCGTAACACCGATATAACGGACCCACGCTTTAGGCAATGAGGTCCTGATTGGTCACCTTCACGAATAATGAAGGTGTGTCCTTATCAATTTGGCTTATTCCCTCCGAGATTTATTTTCAATGCTTATATCTCAAGGTGAATGAGTGAATTGCCCACTCGTACGCTCTGTCACGGTGCCTTCAAGTATTTTGCATTATTATATAAGATTTTTATTTTCTATTATTATATTATTATTATATTATTATATTATTATATTCTATTATTATGCGCCTCGGTGGTGTAGTGGTTAGCGTCGCTGATTACGAATCCATCGGCCCCTGGTTCGAGACCCGACGGCAGCCGGCGCGCAGCAAAACCCAGGTGTTCATCCTTCCACACAATAAAGAAAGTGGTTGGTGGATAAATGGGTACCCTAGGTGGCCTAGTGGTTAAGACGCTGGGATGCTGATGGGACGTGGTACGGATTCCACGTTAAACTGTAGGTCTAAGGTGGAGTGAAAAGCTTGACCTTCATCAGAATGAACAATTCGGGCGGAAGCTAACCAAAGGTTATATAAGATTTTAAATATTTCCACAACGCTAATATTCTTACAGCCCTGGCAGATTTTTTGTTCAGAAGATGAGTGTGAATACTATATTTGTGCTTATTTGATTGCATTTGTACTATTATAATACTCTCCATATTTCTAATTTATGTAATTTGTTTGTATTGCTACATCATCTGGACAGACACGGTCTCCCGTCCAACTACTACCCACACCTAACATCGCTTAACATCGCTGATCCAACGGGGAGCTGTGTTAGGACAAGACCACAAAGCATACGAAATACATATATTAAATATTGTACATTATGCAATTATTTGGTGATTTTTGTATGCTTTTTAGAAATTTAATTTCTAAGTGAAGTATAACGAATTGGAAGCATTCGAGAATTTAAAATAAATAAAGAGGTTTATATTCTCGATCTCTTTGCACACATACTATTCACAGCTTGATCCTCACTTTCCCATTTTGGACATGGGTTAAGTTAGGTTAAGTTACATTGGTTATGGAATCCGAACCATGGGTCGCTGCATCATCAAGATGAGATACGTTAAGTTAGGTTCCAGTTACAAGGAGAATCTATGGTCTGAACCATAGGATAGATTAAGTTAGTTTAGGTTCCAGTTACAACGCGGTTCATTACATCATCATCAAGATGAGATAGGTTGGGTTAGGTTCCAGTTACAAGGAAAATCTATGGTGTGAACCATAGTTTACATTAGGTTCAGGAGCCAGCATGCTCTGGAGGGAACCAGAGCCCCAGCGCCAAAGTCTAGTTTAGGTTAGGTTAGGTTCCAGTTACAAGGAGAATCTATGGTCTGAACCGCTCGGGGTTCTAGAACCGTGTCTGGACTCTTTGAGCTTTGCAGTGAAGCATATAGATTAGGTTAGGTTAGGTTCCTAAGAAAGATAGACCTAGAGATAATCTATATATATAAAATATTTATAAACCATAAGTTAGACCCCATTTCGAATATATATATATATATATATATATATAATATATATATATAACATTGATCAACATTGCATTAGCAACATTGCAATTGCACTCTACCCACTCGGATTTATTTTTCTTAGATGGTATGGAATTACACGACAAGTTTTAATAAATAAATAATTAGAATAAACGGTGCTCTCTGGCAACCCTCTATAAATAAATAAATTCAATAACCGGTAACCGTTCCATATATAAATAAATTCAATAACTGGCAACCCCTCTAAGCATTGAGAGCATCTTTCTCTTACCTTTAATAAATAAATAATTAAAATAGTGCTGTCTCTCAACCCGTCCATATATAAACAAATGGCGCCATCTGGTAACTCCCGACCTTCTATATAACAAATGTTGGCACCCAGAGCTCTCATTATGCGTCTGGTGGAGCCAGGCGACACATCTCTCTCCTTTCTCTCCCTCACCCCTCTCTCTTAGGTTAGGTATACCCCTTTGGGGGGTGAGTCCGTCCCAACTTCTCCCCCAAAGCTCCCCATCTCATGCAACTTGGGGATACCCCTACCCCCTTGTTGCATAACCCTCACCTTGTTGTATCCCCCTTTGCAACATTACCCACCCCACCCCTGTTGCAACATTTGCAACATGCAATTGCACTCTCCCATTTTGCAGCCACACTACTAATAGTGATTGAGAAGAGAAATATTGTTTCGTAGAAATTAAAGTAAAATTTGTTTTTTTTTGTGCCATTCCATTACAGTAATACCCAAGAAATACAATTTTGAAAGTCATTTTCAAACTAACCACAAAAGCTTTGAGAATGATTATTTATTTATCCGACCAAATCTGCTATTAGGATAAAAAAGTTAAGTAACTTAAAATCTAGCCTGGCACTTCAGCAGTCTGTATTCACAAAACATTCCACAAAGTCAAAAAATGTCACGATTGCATCATTCAAAGTTGCCCATGTGAGTGCTAAGAGAAAACTTGGATCACCTGATGATCAGGGCCCCCCAACCTTCTTTAGTTATCTTTATAAGGCTAACTAACGAAAATATCAGGATCTAACCTAACCAGTCGTCAAGGGCGTACAGTTGACCTAATGAATGGTTAGGTTAGGGCGTGATATTTTCGTTAGTTAGCCTTATAAGGCTAACTAAAGAGATTTACAATTGTCTGTATGGCAAGAAAAATAGAGTGCATTTCACAGAACATTCATGTTCAGTTAATGAATGACTTACCAAAATGTAAATACTATTCCAGACAACTAGATGAATCAATAGACGTAAGTGATACAGCACAGCTACTTATAGTAGCAAAGATGGTGTTCTCAGATAATTCAACAAAAGAAGAGTTATTGAAAATAATTCCAATAAAACGCAAAACAAGAGTAGATATTTACAGAGCATTTAAAAATTATGTTTCAGAAAACAACATCTCTCTGCAAAAGCCTTTATCTGTTACTACTGATGGGGAACCTACAATGATAGGCTACAATCCTGAATTTTTAATTACCATTGCATTATATATCAGGAAGCTCTGTGTTCTAAAGTGATTGATTTTCGACATGTTATGAGTTCAGTAGCTAAGATAGTGAACTCTATTCGTACGTCAGCCCTGCAACACCAACTATTTAAAGATCTCTTAGAAGAAGTTGGTGCTGACTTTAAAGAACTTATACTACACACGGAAGTAAGGTGGTTGAGTAAAAGTAAAATTCTTGCAAAATTTATAAAGCTCATGCTCAAGATTTTTTTGGAATCTAGAAGCGAACATAATTCATTCAAATGTAAACTAACTTCGTGGAAAAAACGTCTTGGCTAAAAAGTCCTTGCGCACTTTCCGAATCTCTTGAAAACTATTAAAAACTTTGATGAAGATATTTTTTAATTTGATATACAACATTTAGGTGCAACTTTTAAAAACTTGCACAAGAATTTACAAAGAGATTTCAAGAGTTTAACTTAATTACTCCAGTTGTGGAGTTCCTGATAAATCCATATAAAACAGTCGACGTCTCTGAAATGGGAGCTCCCTGAGCAAAAGTTTCCCAAGCTAGAGTGGCCGCTCATAATATTTGTACAGAAATATTTCAGTTATATTCGTACTTATCTTTTGTACCATGCATAGGATAGTTATGAAGGATTTATTGTTCGTTTGGAAAAATTTAACAAATAAAAAAATTAGTTTAACTCCAACATATATTGCAAAACATCAAAGAATTTGAGGAAAATACAACAGTTAAAATGCAAACGTTTTCGTATATTTATTTCCAAATTATTGAAGCAAGCGTAGTTTACGTCCCCCTGACGCAAAAGGGGACACAAACTACACTAAGATCTTTAGGAGACATTTTTCAAATAAAACGTTAAAACTAGCATAAATATTACGACTTGACCTAACCAATCGTCAATATATATATATTATATATATATAGATTATATATATATATATATATATTGACGATTGGTTAGATTAAGTCGTAATATTTTCGTTAGTTTTAACGTTTTATTTGATTAGGTATACGCGGACAAAGTTGGGGAACGCAAACTACACTAGGATAATGTAGGGGAACGTAAACTACACTAGGTCCCACAGGTGGACGTAAACTACACTTGCTCCAAATTATTTAATAATTTGTGTGTCTACCTGAGGCTTAAAGAATTTAAATTTTGGTACTTGTAGGTTATCTCCCCTTGATCAATTTTGACAGAATATTTTCGTTAAAAGTAACGAAAATATCACGACTTAACCTAACCAATTACACTGGTCTACAGACAAAATGCTTCGGAAATAAAAGTAGTCAATCTTTACTAATTTTGGGTCACTGAATACGAAAATGATGCCTAAAATTGCCAATTGGCTCTATTTATAAAGATATCAGGCAACCCTGCACCCTACTAATTGGACTGCATCTGTCACGTAATAAGTAGACGCCTGTGACACATCGACGCATTGACTCTACTGCGCATGCGCGTAGTTATATTTTTTATTTTAATAAATTAATGTAAATATATACATATATATATACAATAAAATGTAATTTTAAATTTATATATTGCATTATGTATTTGTAAATTATTTATTAAAAAAAGATTGGATCATTTTAACATATTGCTTCCCATAATGTTTTTTATATTAATATAAATGGAAAATGGAATACTAACCTAACTTAACCTTACCTAATTTAAAATTATTAAAATGCAATGTAATTACATTAATTTATTAAAATAAAAAAATATATAAATACGCGCATGCGCAGTAGAGTCAAGGCGTCGATGTGTCACAGGCGTCTACATATTACGCCGCAGCATCAGTTCATTTGCGGAAGTCATACAGTGCACCCTTGTCAAACTCTTTTAGTGTTTGCTTTTGAAACTGAATTTTTTTCAGCCTATTTGAACAAAGATGCCTCGTAATTGTGTGAACAGTGTAGATAACTTCTGTTATGTTTGTAGAGAATTGACTTTTGCATCACAAAAGCGTGCTATAACCGCCGTGATTAGGAAAGCATATCACCTTTATTTTGGCTGTAAGATTGGAGATCAGGACAAGAGCTGGGCCCCACACATATGCTGCAATACTTGTGCAACAAACCTTCGCCAGTGGTTGAATCGGAAAAGGAAATCTATGACTTTTGCAGTGCTAATAGTGTGGAGGGAACCAACAGATCATGTCAGCAATTGTTACTTCTGCATGGTGCCTCCAGTCAAGAAAGGTATTTGCGAGAAGAAAAAGTGGATTTTACAATATCCGAATATACCTCTGCTATACGCCCGGTACCTCACGGCGAAGGACTACCCGTTCCCGAGCCCCAACACTCATTCTCCCTGGAGTCAGAGGACGAGGAGAATGAAGGAACCTGCGAAACTTGTGAGCCTTCAACTTCACAAGACCCTGAATTTGTTTATAACTTGACATCTTCTAAACCGCACATGATAACTCAGAATGAATTAAACGACCTTATCAGAGATTTAGAACTGCCAAAGAGTAAGGCGGAGCTGTTGGCTCCAGATTGCAGCAGTGGAATCTCCTCGCTGAAAATGTTAATGTGTGTAAGTTTCGTGACCGTCAAAAAGATTTTGTCCCATTCTTCATCATGGAAGGTGACCGTGTAGCTTGCAACGACATCGATGGTCTGATGGCAACTCTCAACATTATTCACAATCCTGATGAGTGGAGACTGTTCATTGATTCATCGAAGTTGAGTCTAAATGCTGTTTTTTTGCATGTTGGCAACGTATTGCCATCAATTCCAGTTGGTCATGCAGTCCACATGAAGGAAACATATGACAAGATGATGCGGCAACTTTAGAACTGCATAAACTATGACAAACATCAGTGGCAGGTTTGTGGTGACTGACAAGTTGTAGAAATCTTCGACTGCAGTCGGGCTACACTAAGTATTGCTGTTTTCTGTGTGAATGGGATAGTCAGGCTAGGACTTTTCATCCATCAAGAGGGATTGGCCAATCACATTAACTATGACAACTTCGCAACATGATACAGTTTTGCAGGCATTTTCTCTAACTCTGCGAGGCTAAGGCTAACTCTGGCGAGGCTCTAACTCTGCGAGGCTGCCACGAGATGAATTTTTGCCAGGCAATATCAATATCTTCACTTTCATCGGTCGAATTCGACAAGACTGATGGACGTAACTGAGACTGACGGACGAGACTCATATAATATACTTAAATGTTCTTGACGGAAATGAGCCGTCTGGTGATATCAGAACAATCTGTTACAGGAAATGGCATTTAAATTGTGATATAAAAGACTTAATGACGTCATCCGGTTGGGAATAAAAAGGATTATCACGTCAGACTAGAGCGGAAATGATGAGTTTCGTACTGTGGAAAACTAACGGATGCGTGTGGATGCAACAGGGTAATACTAAGCCTGTTGCCTCTGAACCACACAATGACGTCACAGTAGTATACACGATAAAAACTCTCAATGCATGGCATTATAATAATGAGAAATTAGCAAAAAATTTGAAGTGCGTGAAATACCTCGAGAAAAAATGGAGAAAGATTAAGAGATAGCATACAATGTTATCGATATGAGATGATTATAAATAATAATAAAAAATAAAATAAATTCTTGCTCGAAAGAGGAGAAAAGAGGACAAGACATATCTTACTTGCATGAGGAGAGGGAAATGACAAACTATTGTAGACAATCCTGATTTCGCTTAGCTGTTCATTGATTCATCGAAGTTGAGTCTAAAAGCTGTTTTGTTGCATGTTGGCAACGTATTGCCATCAATTCCAGTTGGTCATGCAGTCCACATGAAGGAAACATATGACAACATGAAGCAACTTTTGAACTGCATAAACTATGACAAACATCAGTGGCAGGTTTGTGGTGACTTGAAAGTTGTTGCTATCGTGCTTGGACTGCAGCCGGGCTACACTAAGTATTGCTGTTTTCTGTGTGAATGGGATAGTCGGGCTAGGACTTTTCATTCCATCAAGAAGGATTGGCCAATCGGTGAAATATTAGGATGAACATTATATTTGAGATTGATTGAGACTGATTTTTAACATATATCTTATTGTAACTTTACTAGTATTTTTTAGATGTCTTTTTCATGGTAAATAGCGCTATGTTATTCCACAACTTATTATATTCTGCTAACTTATCTTACATATATTCAAAATTTTGATGATGTATAATTCATTCCGTAGGTTTATTTGAATTGATGACATATGAAAAACTTATTGAGTAAGGCGAGACTTTCACTGCAATGCGAGTTAAATTGATGACGTCATTATGCGAGGGAGAGAATATAACCCCGTTAAAGTGAATAACATCTGGCAACATCTGGCAACTATCGATTTTTACCGAGACAGGAAACGGGACACACGAGCGAATAAAGCGGTATCTGGCAACTCAGCCCGCGAGAGAAGTTTCAAGGTCAAATATGCACTCTCCTGTTGCAGCTCGGGTAATACTAAACCGAGCTGCCGCACAGAGACGCGTTAATAATATGAGCACGCAGAACTCTATTGCTTCACGACGGACAAAGTGTATACATCTTAACGTAAAATGATACCGACCTACCAGGTAAATAAAAGAACCTAACCTATATTAAACAATAAATAAAATATTAACGATAAGAAAGAGAAAAAAGAACGGAGAAATTAAGAATTACAAAGAGGTGATATAAAATACAATCCTGATTCGTTTTAGCTGTTCATTGATTCATCGAAGTTGAGTCTAAAAGCTGTTTTGTTGCATGTTGACAACGTATTGCCATCAATTCCAGTTGGTCATGCAGTCCACATGAAGGAAACATATGACAACATGAAGCAACTTTTGAACTGCATAAACTATGACAAACATCAGTGGAAGGTTTGTGGTGACTTGAAAGTTGTTGCTATCGTGCTTGGACTGCAGCCGGGCTACACTAAGTATTGCTGTTTTCTGTGTGAATGGGATAGTCGGGCTAGACTTCTCATTACATCAAGAAGGATTGGCCACTCCGACATTCATTGGAACCTGGAACAAAAAATGTTCAGTATTCTCCACTTGTAGAAACGAGGAAGATTTTGTTACCACCCTTACACATCAAACTGGCGTCATGAAAAATTTTGTTAAGGCTATGGATAAAACGGGGGCAGCTTTTAAGTACCTCGGTGGTAAATTCCCAAAGTTCAGTGAAGCAAAAATCAAGAGGGTGTATTTCTTGGTCTACAGATCCGCGAGCTTCTTAGAGATGAGGAGTTTGACCGTATCCTAGGTGGTGAGGAGAAGACAGCGTGGAATGCTTTCCGGTTAGTAGCAACCAATTTTCTCGGAAATACCAAAGCTGACAATTACAGGGAGCTGGTGGAAAACCTGCTGTTGTCCTATCAAAAAATGGGCTGTAATATGTCTTTAAAGATACATTTCCCCCATTCGCACCTGGAATTTTTTCGGGCCAACTGCGGAGCAGTCAGCGATGAACATGGTGAATGTTTCCACCAGGATATCTCAACGATGGAGAAACGCTACCAGGGGAAATGGAGTCCATCATTGTTAGCAGACTACTGCTGGACAATAACAAGAAATGCTCCAGAAGTTGAATACAAGAGACAAGCAAAGAAGCGACGGGTTGAATCAATATAAGTGACTGCATTATACAGGTATGTTACTAATATATGGCATACATATACGCAAAATGTGTAACTTAAATTTTCTTGGAAACTGTAGCCAATCGACTGTTTTTATGGTCATATTCGTTTTCAGCACCCCAAAATCCATAATAGGAAACACATTTTATCTCCGAAGCACAAACTTTTTCAAAATTTGTAGACCAGTGTTATCAAGGGCATACAGTTGATCTATTAGTAAATAGTAAATACTATTCCAGAAACAAACAATGTTATAATTAATAATAGATCAACTGTACGCCCTTGATAATTGGTTAGGTTAAGTCGTAATATTTTCGCTAGTTTTAACGAAAATATTCTGTCAAAATTGGGGGGGGGGGGGGGGGGGGGAGATAACCTACAAGTACTTAAATTTTTATCAGTAGTTAACTGCTTATTGATTAGAGTGTGTTGGCAATTCTGAATTCTAAACTTTCTTTTTGAATCTTCATAGAAGACGGATGACTGTACAAGTCATTAGTAAGCAATGAATCGTCGTGGTAAAGCGTTGTCCGCAGATCTTAAGAGATCTGTTATTGCTGCACACTAGTCTAGAAAGAGTTACAGAAACATAGGAGAAGAATTTGAATTACATTTACGATGGTTGTTGCAGTTATAAATAAATAAAAAGGCTTTGGAACAATCAAAACTCCACAAAGAAGCTCGTTTAAATTACACCAAGGATAATGAAAATGATGGATTTGCATTCTGGAATAAAGTTCTGTGGACAGACGAGACCAAAATTGAATTATTCGGGAACAATGAGCAAGGGTATGTTTGGCAAAAATCAAATACTGCATTCGAGGTAAAATAATCCTTTTTATGGTTAAACATGGTGGTAATAGTTTGCTTCTTTGGGGTATGCTTTGGTGCTTCTGGTCCAGGAAAGCTTGTTGTCATCAGTGGAATCATGAATTCGAACAAATATCAGGAAATTTTAGAATAAAATGTATTGCTTTTAGTTCTGGAGGTGCGAATTGGTCGCAGTTGGGTAATGATAAGATAATGATCCAAAACATAAAAGTAAGACCACCTTGAAATGGTTTCAGCAAGAGAATTTCAAGCTTCTCGAGTATCCCAGTCAAAGTCCAGATCTCAATTTAATCAAAAATTTATGGTTTGATTTCGAAAAAGCTGTCCGCAAAAGAACCCCCTCCAATCTGAATGAATTGCAGCAATTTTCTTTAGAAGAATAGGCTAAAATTTCTACTAAGATGTCGAAACTTTGTGGAAAAATACCCAAAACGAATCAGTGAAGTCATTCAAGCAAAAGGTGGATACACAAAGTATTAAATGATTTTGTAAATAAAAGTAAGAAAACTTGGATCACCTGAAGATCAGGGCCCCCAGCCTTTTTTAGTTAGCCTTATAAGGCTAACTAACGAAAATATCACGACCTAACCTAACCAATCGTTAGGTCAACTGTACGCCCTTGACGATTGGTTAGTTAGGTCGTGATATTTTTTAGTTAGCCTTATAAAGCTAACTAAAGAAGGCCCTGATCTTCATGTGATCCGAAAACTTTTGTAATTTAACTCTTTTTTTTCATTTTCCTCCAATTCCTTGATGTTTTATATATTGGAGTTAAACTAATTTTTTTTTATTTGTTGAGTTTCTCCAAACGAAAGTTGAACTTTTCATAACTATCCTATGCATGGTACAAAAGAAACTGAATTATTTCTCTGTACGAATACTTATGAGCGCCACTGTAAACTAGAACTTCAGCTTGAAATTTGAATATTCGAAATTACATTGTAATTAAAAGCTATGCAGAAGCTGAAAACTTTTGGAATCTTGTTGACAAGGAGTTTCTCCTTGTCAACAAGATTCCACTTCTAAGAAATCCTGACTTCCGGTTGGATTCTTGCTTTGGATAAACCCACCTTTGTGAATCATTGGTTTCCAATAGGAAATATATAAAATCGAAACAAAGATTCATATTAACGGATGAACACCTTGATAACTGTATCCGAGCAGGAACATCATCTCATAATCTTGACTACTGCTCGCTAGCAGAAGCAATGCAGTGTCAAGTATCTCATTAATTAGGAATAAAACAATATGAAATAATACTTCAGGTTTTTTTTATTACATAAGCCATAAAAGCTTTTTTAACTTGCTGTTTTTTTCTCTATTTTTCTTTCGAATAAATTAAATTTATGAAAAAGGAAATATAATAATGTCCCCGATGGCATATTCCTAAGTTGCCTTTTAATGCCGATATGTTGAGGACCCCTGCACTAGGGTATCTGGGCTTATTTTACTTTTGATATAATGTAAAGGTAACACTCGTGTCCCATATTCCACAAGAAAGTGGGGGGTACGGCCCCCCCCCTATGTCTAGGTTACCTTAGCCAGAGTCAATTAAAAGGTGGTAGCCTGCCCGCTGTTTTGTCGTGGCGTAAGATGCAGAAAAGACAACCGCCCAGCTGTAGGCAGCACTGGGATTTGAACCCACGATTCAGCGGAAGTAGTATGGGTGTAAAATGGGAGAGTGCAGGAATGTTGCAATGCTGCAGAGATAATGATCAAATGTTGCAAAGGGGTGGGGGTATGTTGCAAAGGGGTGGGGGTATGTTGCGAAGGGGTGAGGGTATGTTGCAAAGGGGGTGGGGGTAGGTTGAAAAGGGGAGGGGTATGCACTGAAGGGGGAGAGGGGAGGGGTCTTCGGGGGGAGAAGGGAGGATGACCTTCCCCAAAAGGGGTAGCCTTAACCTAAGAGAGGAAGAGAAAGGAGAGACGGAGGAGGTCTTTGGGGGAGAAGTTGGGATGTCCTCACCCCCCCAAAGGGAAACCTAACCTAAGTCTTAACCTAAGAAGGAAGGAGAGAGTTCTTTATTCCGCCGGAGTCTGCATCATTATGATCGTCCTGAACCCAAGCAGGTCTTATATAGAGGATGGTGAGTTGCCAGATTTCACTTTTTATATATGGAGTGGGTTACCAGATAGCATTCATTTTAATTGTTCAGGTATACATTATTAGGGTGAGTTGCTAGATACCACCACTTATTTTAATTCACATGAGTTGCCAAATAATGTTTTTATTTATTAAAAGCATGCGCAACTTTCTCCTTAAAGTTATTCAGAAAGAGAATTAATTATTTAAACGAAACCCAATATTAATAATAAAAGAAATACATTTAAACTGAAATAAATAAAATATGATTCTGTTTATAAAATATTGGAAATATATAGGAAATAAATATACGATGGAATGGTCAAAAAATAAATTAATAATAGTATAAGAAATATGAACGAGGAATATATGATCAAAAAATATACCCATCAATATAGCAGTACAGGATAAACATATATATACACACAATTATATTAAATAATTAAATATATTGAAAATAAATACATACACTTTATCTTCTACAGCACAAAATAAAAAATATAAGAAATACAAAACGTATAATCGCCAAAATAATAGTTCAGGCGAAACACACACACACACAAACACACACGCAAAATTGTATTTGACCGACTTTCTCCTACCTTATATATATATATATTATATATATATATATATATTATATAAGATAAACAATAAACACCAAAAGAAATATTTATTTAAACGGTATACTGTCGATTTACTTTCTTTCAAATCGTCTCTGGAAGAAACAGTGTAAAAAATGCCTCAGGCCGACCGCAAAGCTTAACCACAAAGTTCCATTTGACCTAAATTCATCCCATATCCTAAGAAAAACCTCTCTTCACTTCAAATATTGTTAGCATTATGTTATCATCGTAATAAATTTAAAACGATATAAATATGTACACAACCATCTTGTGATTGTTTTCCAATAGACTAAATTAGCCTTTGATTATGTAATAAGTTTCCTTATCATTTTCCCAATGCAACAATATATATATATATATATACATATATATATGTATATATATATATATAGAGAGAGAGAGAGAGAGAGAAAGTGAGGACGACACACACACACACACGCATAGACACACATTATTGATTTTAAATCACTGTTAAAAATGATAACTATCAGAAATCAACTTAAAGGGTTTGCATCAGACAATCGGTCAGACGCAGCGCTCAACGCAAATGATGCATACAATTGTCCTAACTCTTGTATTATTATTATTATTACATGCGGTGATTTTACGAAGTTCAAGTTTATCCCCCTCCTCTCTAGTTGGCCTGGTGAAGTAGTGAGTTGTCTTCTTTTACTCTCCACTTCACATAGGTATACCCGACTCATCGGGGCTTCTTCGGTACCACGCGTCGCGTTTAATATTCTTTTACATACCATAGATTTTAGTTCCTACTTTTTTCCGTACCGTAATAGTTGAAATTTCTGTGTTAAACTTCATATAAAAACCAAGCGACTTCTCCTAAAACTTACTACATTACTATCTCTGTCCCCTTCAAGCATTAAAAAGTTCTACTTTATTAGTAACCTTCGATTAACATCCCCGAATTGTTCATTTTGACGAGGGTCAAACCTTTCACACTGTCTTAGACCAACAGTTTAACGTAGAAACCGAACTAAGCTGCAGCACGGGTGGGGAGAAATTACATTGCCATCGCCCGATCTCTCAACAGCACCCAGCGTCTAATGCACGAGGATAATTAGAGTACCCATTTATCTACCAACACAAACAGACATTCATGAACTAAATACAAATTAACCACACTCCTACGCGAGAAGTAAAAAATCAAGCCGAATATATTAATCAAAGTTGAGGGTCGAATACACACACACACACACACACACACACACACACACACACACGCACACACTATATATATATATATATATATATATATATATATTAAACAAATCCACAAGTCAGGAATCTTCGGAAAGCCGAGATTAGTATGGCCGCAAAACATAATGCACATTATGTTTGTAGAGATTTTCTAGATTCTTATTTTCTAATGACCTTTGTTTTACTCTGCTGTTTCGTCAGGATTATGAAGAGGAGCGGCGCCAATTTTGTTTCCTGCGGTACTGAGCTGAGCGACTCTGATGAAGATATTCCTATAACGACTTGCATCCGAAAAATTGAGGATCAATTAGTATGGCCGCAAAATAATAAAATATTGTTGTGATAGAGATGGCTGATCAATGTTGCGAGGGAAATTGCATAAGGGGGTGGGTTGGGGAAAACCGAGAAAAGTATGGGCGCAAATGCAAATATTGCCGTGGTAGAGACTGCAAGGGGTAATACACTATGACAGCATTAAATCTACGGAGAGAATATAAAGACACCATTAGTCGTCCAAAGCATGGACCCATAATATAGGTGTTACGATTGATACACAAACTTACCAGAGCCCAGCACAGTTACACTGACAACCAATCATTAAATTTACGAACAGCCTTTTAGTCTTTTGGGGCGATGCTTGGGGTTATGCGTATAAACGGAAATATTTTCAGCTGGGAGTAGCAGTAGTTATCTTCATCAATGAATAAACATTCCCTCCACCATGAGTCAAGAACTTTATAGTTTACCGGATTTATATCAAGATGGTGACATTGTATCATTGTCTACAATTAATCTTTTTAACGCGGCTGAGCGGGTTGGATTATTTCCAACGCAAACCGTTGATGATATTTGCAATGACACTCCTTACGATCCGACGCAAGGGACAGCCATAGAAATGAAAGTGCCTAGAATTTTATTTTTTTTAGTCAATTATTCACAAACTTGTTGCTGTCAGAAAGAGGCTTATTTCGTCATATATATGGAGGGTTGTAGTAATTCACCTCATCACATTAAATATACTTCATTTAGGCAACCGCAATTATGCTAAAAACCTTTTTTGATTCATTGAATTTTTTTTATAGCAATCTTTTGCATGTTTTTTATATAAATTCAAATGCTATTCGTAACTATCTCTTAAAGGAACTTCTCTGAGCGGTTCAAAGATATCTTCACATTGTAATACTCTTACTGTATGTATGCTCTGTGTCTGTTTTTATTAAAAAAGAATTAGTTTGAACTAATGAATTATATTATTCTTTCTCCTTTAATAATTTTGACATCAGCCAGGGCCTTTTTTCGTTTGATCCTGTTGTTTTGAATTCGTTCAGAACGGATTTAGACAAGAGGGGCAAAGTTCTAAAACTCTGGTAGCTTTTCCTTATAAATTTGTATGCTCTTCCTGCAATTTTTATTTTTCTATTTTATTTTTATTTTTATTTTTTTGTGACCTATATAGAGTCTCGAACTTGTTATTTATTTATTTATGTCAGTGTTCCTGAGGATGTCATTAGACGAAGGCGCCTTTGCGCCATTCTGTTTCCTTTTTCCGTCGTGGTTATTTTCATCATATATATATATATATATATATATATATATATATATATATATATAATAATAATAAGAAGAAATAGTTATCATTCTTGTTGAAAACAAATTTTTCTGACACATATCTCGCTTTTCGGTGCCACGATAATAGAAATAAAACATAAACTTAACGAGTTAAACATTAAGACAGCGAGAATCATTAGGGGTTTACAGACGAACAAACGTGATGAAATAAAGTTAAAACTGTTGAAATATTATTAAAAAGTTAAAAACTTCTATATAACAAAAGCTTCCATGAATCTTCGATATAAATCATTCCATCGCGATGAACAACATTTTCTAAACGAAAGACTGTACAAAATTAACATTATCATTTTAATATTATCTTTTTAACATTATCTTTTTAAAATTAACAATTTTATACAGAACACTTTCTCAGTTAGATAACTGAGAAAGTGTTCTGTACGAGATTGCAGGATAATGTTAATTTTTAACATAGAAGTATCAATCAAATTCACTGAGGGAAAAGAATCTAACGTTTCTTTGGCGTTTTTAGATATTAACATAACTAGATTGAATAATAAATTCAACACTCCACAAGAGAGACAACCTACCTCAACATGACTGGGAAGTTGGGAACTAACTTTTTTTTTTAGCGAGATCGTTATGGTGTATAGAATTAATTGTATGAAACTTTTTAATCCACTGTCCATATTTCCTGTCTCCTTCCTATTTATATTTTCACCACAAAATTACTTTACTTTTCTTCAAATTTACTTTTCCAGTAGCCGTTTTCCTAGACATCTTTTTTCAAATATCGGTGAAAAAATTTCTTGACATCTATCATCCGATTTACTACAGTGTCCCAACTGTCACTAAAGACATTCAGTATTTTAAATTTATATTTTATAATAATCATTCAACAGTGAAAGTGTAAATTGATTTTCTCGCCCTCCATACCCCTTTATATACCCAAAATTGACTTCCTTTTTATATTTACGAATACGCATAGAATTAATCTTAGCTCTTTCACAAAGAGAAGTTTCCCAACGATCTCATCCGATATATGATTTATTCCTAAAGTGCGCTCGCTGTCAGGCGAGTTACATTGACACTAATTGTCACCAATATAAAGTAAGGATGGATGAACACCAGTGTATCTCTCACCATATATTACGCCCCTTAAACAAACCTTTTAAACCATCTATAAGAGAGCAGCACTGCCTTGACACCGACCATCTCATTGACGTTTCGTCTTTCCAAATTATAAACACTGTCTGATCAATTCCAACTAACTAACCACTTCATATTTTAGAATCTTTACATACTCGTAATACAAGACTAAACCCACACCGACGACGATTTTCGTTTAGGGCCCGTTCAAAAATTGCGTAACGCTATTTTTGCTAAAACTTGACACTCCCACCCCCTTGTAACGTACCGTAACGCTAGACCAGACACCCACTAAGATGTTATATAACCCCTATTACAAGGGGGTGAGGGATATCGAGTTTTAGAAAAAATAGCGTTACCTAATTTTTGAACGGCCCCTTAGATAATGTAATGTTGTCCATCGTGATGGAATGATTTATACCGAAGGTTTATGCAAGTTGGTTTGTCTGTAAATTTACCTTATGATTCTCACCCTATCTTAATGTTTAACTCATTACGTTTAGGATTTTATTTCTGCTCGTAGTATTGTCGCACTGATGATGGAAATTTGTTTAATAAAACGTCTGCTTTCAACAAGAAAAATAAGGAAACCCAAATATTTATCAATCTTGAAGGCAAGATTCTCTACAAACTAGCAACTGTTTAACTCTTCATACTTCCACTTAAATTATAAATGCAGCGATAAAAGAGGGGGGTGCATTTTAATGAAATAGGTAATGCTAGGATAGATATGTTAATTGACGAAAACGTGCGAAAGCTGTATTGGTCAAAGCCTTCTTTAAACGTTGTGGGTCCGGGGAACGCAGGCCCGACGTGAAAAATAGTTTAAAACGCCGGCCCGTGGTAAAAATAACTTAAACGTCTTTTATTGTAACGCGCGTAGTATTAGAAATAAATTAAACGAATTTAAGGCGATAATTTATTCCGGCAACTACGATATACTGTAGTTGTTATCACTGAAACATGGTTAAATACCGTGAATCGGGACTTGTTGGGGGAACATGATATACCGGGTTTTAAACTCTTTACTAATGATAGGTTACATAGGTTTGGTGGCGGAGTTTTGCTGTACATTCGTAATTCCCTTAGGGCTATCGAGAATAAGAAAGATTTTCCGGCAGCAATTAATGCGATATGCGTTGAAGTTAGGGCGCGTAGTATTAGTTTTAATTTTGTTGTTGTTTATAGACCTCCCGTTCAACCCTTCGACACCGATAGTAGATTTTACTTCTTGGTAACTTTATTGACAATCGGAATAGTATAATTGATAATTGTCGGAGACTTTAACTGCCCTAATGTTAATTACGAGACTTTTACTGGTAATGAGGAGGGTTTGAGATTGATTGAGTTCATGGAGGATAATTTTTTACGATAGATAGTTACCGAACCAACGCGCGGTGACAATATTTTAGATTTGGTGATGACGAACGGCGAAAATATAGTCGAAGGTTTAGAAGTTGGCGAGAGTTTAGGATGTAGTGATCATCAAATTCTTAGGTTTGAGTTATCGATAGAAAACACTAAGGATAGTAACGTAATAGAAGTCCCTGATTTTCGTAGGGCTAATTTTGATAGTTTCGCGGATAGGATGAGAGTAGTGGACTGGGATAACTTATTTATGGGTAATGACACAAATTTGCATTGGGAGTCGTTTAAAGAAAGTTTTATGAATATTGAAAGGGAGTTTATTCCTCGTAGGCCCAAGCGAGCTAGAAATCATGGTAGGCCCAAGTGGTGGACTATGGAAATAGGCGAGTTCATAATCGAGCGTAACATTGCGTATAGACTTAATAAGCGCAATGGTACGGCAGCTAACTTTAATAGATATATCGAGGTTAGACGTCAGGTTAAAAGATCAGTTAGGAATGCTAAGCGTAATTTAGAGATACTTATAGCTGCGGATAGTAAACATAATCCAAAAAAGTTTTTTGAATACGTCAATAATCGTAAGCCGATAAAAGATAACATGGGCCCTCTAGTAGATGTTAACGGCGCTTTGGCTTCTGACGCTCAGGCGATGGCGGGTATTTTCAATAACTTTTTTGCGACAGTTTTTACCGTAGAAGACGTAAATAATGTTATTGTGGGCCCCTTAACGAAGATTTTTAATCAGTCACTCGAAACGGGGATTATTCCTGAAGACTTCAAATTAGCTAACGTTACGCCTATTTTTAAAAAAGGCGACCGCACAGTAGCTAGCAATTATAGGCCCATTAGCTTAACGTCAATTGTCGGTAAACTTTTGGAATCCGTAGTTAGGGATCGTATCATCGATCACTTACAAAGTAGAGATTTGATTAATAGTAGTCAGCATGGGTTTCGACGCCATAGATCCTGTTTAACTAATTTGTTAGAATTTTATAATGAAATAGTGCGCGAATACGATACGCATAAAGCGGCTAACGTTATTTATTTAGATTTTAAAAAGGCGTTCGATACAGTTCCGCATAGAAGATTTATTGCGAAGGTTAAAGCGCACGGTATACGCGGTCAGGTAGCTAACTGGTTAGAGGAATGGCTTCGTGCTAGGAGACAGAGGGTCGTTGTTAATGGTAGTGAATCGGGGTGGTTGGATGTAGGTAGTGGTGTCCCACAGGGTTCAGTGTTAGGCCCATTGCTATTCGTAATTTACATTAACGACATAGATGTAGGATTGACTAGTAACGTGTCAAAATTTGCGGACGATACTAAAATAGGCGGTAAGGTTGTTAACGAGGACGATAGAAATAGGCTCCAAGACGATGTAAATAGGATTATGGAGTGGACGGATAAGTGGCAGATGCAATTTAACGTAGACAAATGTAAAGTTTTGCATGTAGGTTCTCGAAACAATAATTACACGTACACGATGGATGATACAGAGTTAGCGAGCGTTGACGAGGAAGTAGATTTAGGCGTACGCGTATCTCAGGATTTAAAGGTTAGGAATCAGTGCTTGGACTCTTGCGCAAAAGCTAATAGGATGTTAAGCTTCATAGCGCGTAATTTCGAACTTAAATCGAAGGATATTATATTGCCCCTTTACAAGTCCCTAGTCAGGCCTCATTTAGAATATGCCGTTCAGTTTTGGTGCCCGTATTTGCGTGAGGATATTGATAGGTTAGAATAGAAAGGGTTAGGCGTCGTTCCACGAAACTAATTCTGTCATTGCGCAAAAAGCCTTATGAAGATAGGATTAAAGTGTTAGACTTGCATTCACCAAACTAGGAGATTAAGGGGGGAGCTTATTGAAGTTCTCAAAATCGTTAATAACATCGATAACGTAAATTTTGACAAACTGTTCACTTTCGATAATAGCAATACTCGTAATAACGGATTTAAGTTGCGTGGCAGACGTTTCATTACTAATATCGCTAAAAACTTCTTTACGTTTAAAGTAATTGATAAATGGAATAATCTTCCCGCGCCAGTCGTGAACTCTACCAGCGTTAATATGTTTAAGAACCGTCTAGATAGGCATTTTAAACGTATTAACGTTGTTTAAAATAAAAAAAACAATTAGTAACAGGAGCTCTGGTGGTGGTGGTCGAGGATGAGTCGGTTGACGATAATGCCAGATTGTGACATGCCAGCGTGTGGTATGCCAGCAAAAAATTAATAAAAAAAAAAAAATTAGACTAACATGAACGTAGATGTAGCTCGTAGCGTAAACTAACCCACTTTCTGTTTAATTTTACCTACTTTTTTTCTTTTTCTTTTTCTTATCCTCTCCTTACTTGCATATCTGTAACTATCTTTACTTGCATGTCTGTAGTTTGCATGGTATGAGAGTGAGTTAAGACTGTGTCTGCATGGTTTGTAAGCGTTTATTTTACATCTTTTCATCTTTCACCCCTTTCCTATCTCTTCGACTATTTTTCCGACTTGTCGGCAGTGGCCGGCGGATGATGATGGTGAGTCTTTTTCTCTTTTTCTGAATGAATGTTAACCGACGAATGATAGGTGTTGCTACTTACTTAACCCCTTATTCTCTTCTCTTAATCCCATACTCTTTCCTTTCTCTCGGGCTAACCTTAGAGTGGTTCTTAGGGTCTTTGTTAGCCTTAGTTTCTGTAGATCTGTAGATATATATATATATATCATCGCTGCATTTATAATTTAAGTGGAAGTATGAAGAGTTAAACAGTTGCTTGTTTGTAGGGAGTCTTGCTTTCAAGATTGATAAATATTTGGGTTTCCTTATTTTTCTTGTTGAAAGCAGACGTTTTATTGAACAAATTTCCATCATCAGTGCGACAATACTACGAATAGAAATAAAATCCTAAACTAATGAGTTAAACATTAAGATAGGGTGAGAATCATAAGGTAAATTTCCAGACAAACAAACTTGCATAAACCTTCGGTATAAATCATCCATCACGATAGACAACATTACACTATCTAAGGGGCCGTTCAAAAATTACGTAACGCTATTTTTGCAAAAACTTGATATCCCCCACCCCCTTATAACGTTCCGTAACAATGATAGAACCAGACAACCCCTATTAGGGGTTATATAACATCTTAGTGGGTGTCTGGTCTAGCGTTACGGAACGTTACAAGGGGGTGGGAGTGTCAAGTTTGAGCAAAAATAGCGTTACGTAATTTTTGAACGGACCCTAAACGAAAACTGTTGTTCAGTGTGGGTTTAGTCTTGTATTACGAGTATGTAAAGATTCTAAAATATGAAGTGGTTAGTTGGTTGGTATTGATCAGACAGTGTTTATAATTTGGAAAGACGAAACGTCAATGAGATGGTCGGTGGCAAGGCAGTGCTGCTCTCTTATAGATGGTTTAAAAGGTTTGTTTAAGGGGCGTAATATATGGTGAGAGATACAATGGTGTCCATCTATCCTTACTTTATATTGGTGACAAGTACTACAAATGTAACTCGGCTGACAGCGAGAGCACGTTAGGAATAAATCATATATCGGATGAGATCGTTGGGAAATTTCTCTTTGTGAAGGAACTAAGATTTAATTCTATGCGTATTCGTAAATACAAAAAGGAAGTCAATTTTGGGTATATAAAGGGGTATGGAGGGCGAGAAAATCAATTTACACTTTCGCTGTTGAATGATTATTATAAAATATAAACTTGAAATACTGAATGTCTTTAGTGACAGTTGGGACACTGTAAATCGGATGACAGATGTCAAGAAATTTTTTAAGATGTTTAGGAAAAAGGTTACTGGAAAAGTAAATTTGAAGAAAAGTACAGTAATTTCGTGATGAAAATACAAATAGGAAGGAGACAGAAAATATGGACAGTGGATTAAAAAGTTTCATACAATTAATTCTGTACACCATAAGAATCTCGCTAAAAAAAAGTTAGTTCCCAACTTCCCAGTCATGTTGAGGTAGGTTTTCTCTCTACTGGAGTGTTGAATTTATTATTCAATCTAGTTATGTTAATATCTAAAACGCCAAAGAAACGTTAGATTCTTTTCCCTCAGTGAATTTGATTGATACTTCTATGTTAAAAATTAACATTATCCTGCAATCTCGTACAGAACACTTTCTCAATTATCTAACTGAGAAAGTGTTCGGTATAAAATTGTTAATTTTAAAAAGATAATGTTAAAAAGATAATATTAAAATGATAATGTTAATTTTGTACAGTCTTTCGTTTAGAAAAAATGTTCATCGCGATGGAATGATCTATATCTAAGATTGATGGAAGCTTTTGTTATATAGAAGTTTTTAACTTTTTAATAATATTTCAACTGTTTTAACTTTATTTCATCACGTTGTTCGTCTGTAAACCCCTAATGATTCTCGCTGTCTTAATGTTTAACTCGTTAAGTTTGTTTTATTTCTATTATCGTGGCACTGAAGAGCGAGATATGTGCCAGAAAAATTTGTTTTCAACAAGAATGAATATATATATATATATATATATATATATATATGATGAAAATAACCACGACGGAAAAAGGAGACAGAATGGCGCAAAGGCGCCTTCGTCTAATGACATCCTCAGGAACACTGACATAAATAAATAAATAACAAGTTCGAGACTCTATATAGGTCACAAAAAATAAAAATAAAAATAAAATGGAAAAATAAAATTTGCAGGAAGAACATACAAATTTATAAGGAAAAGCTACCAGAGTTTTAGCACTTTGCCCCTCTTGTCTAAATCCGTTCTGAACGAATTCAAAACAACAGGATCAAACGAAAAAAGGCCCTGGCTGATGTCAAAATTCTTAAAGGAGAAAGAATAATTCATTAATTCATACTGAATCTTTTTTATAAAAACATACACAGAGTATACATATAGTAAGAGTATTACAATGTGAAGATATCTTTGAACCGCTCAGAGAAGTTCCTTTAAGAGATAGTTACGAATAGCATTTGAATTTATATAAAAAACATACAAAAGATTGCTACAAAAAATTCAATGAATCAAAATAGGTTTTTAGCATAATTGCGGTTACCTAAATCAAGTATTTTTAATGTGATGATGTGAATTACTACAACCCTCCATATATATGACGAAATAAGCCTCTTTCTGACAGGCACAAGTTTGTGAATAATGGTCTAAAAAAAAATTTGAGGCCCTTACATTTCTATGGCTGTCCCTTGCGTCGGATCGTAAGGAGTGTCATTGCAAATATCATCAACGGTTTCCGTTGGAAATAATCCAGCCCGGTCAGCCGCGTTAAAAAGATTAATTGAAGAAAATGCTACAATGTCACCATCTTGATATAAATCAGGTAAACTATGAAGTTCTTGACTCATGGTGGAGGGAATGTTTATTCATTGATGAAGATAACTACTGCGACTCCCAGCTGAAAATATTTCCTTTTATACGCATAACCCCAAGCATCGCCCCAAAAGACTAAGAGGCTGTTCTTAAATTTAATGATTTGTTGTCAGTGTAACTGTGCTGGGCTCTGATAAGTTTGTGTACCAATCGTAACACCTATATTATGGGTCCATGCTTTGGACGACTAATGGTGTCTTTATATTCTCTCCGTAGATTTAGATTTAATGCTGTCATTGTGCATTACCCCTTGCAGTCTCTACCACGGCAATATTTGCATTTGCGCCCATACTTTTCTCGGTTTTCCCCAACCCACCCCTTTATGCAATATCCCTCGCAACATTGATCAGCCATCTCTATCACAACAATATTTTATTATTTTGCGGCCATACTAATTGATCCTCAATTTTTCTGATGCAAGTCGTTATAGGAATACCTTCATCAGAGTCGCTCAGCTCAGTACCGCAGGAAACAAAATTGGCGCCTCTACTCTTTATAATCCTGACGAAACAGCAGAGTAAAACAAAGGTCATTAGAAAATAAGAAATCTAGATCTCTACAAACAGAATGTGCATTATTATGTTTTGCGGCCATAGTAATCTCGGCTTCCCCAAGATTCCTGACGTGTGGATTTGGTTATATATATATATATATTATATATGTGTGTGTGTGTGTGTGTCTGTGCGTGTGTGTGTGTGTGTGTGTAGGTGTGTGTGTGTTAATTGCATTTTACACTCTCTGCCACGAAAATTTCAAATACTTGCAAAATACACGTTTGCGGCCATACTATTCGACCCTCAACTTTGATTAATGTATTCGGCTTGATTTTTTACTTCTCGCGTAGGAGTGTGGTTAATTTGTATTTAGTTCATGACTGTCTGTTTGGGTTGGTAGATAAATGGGTACTCTAATTATCCTTGTGGATTAGACGCTGGGTGCTGTTGAGAGATCGGGCGATGACACTGTAATTTCTCCCCATCCGTGCTGCAGCTTAGTTCGGTTTCCACGTTAAACTGTAGGTCTAAGACAGTGTGAAAGGTTTGACCCTCTTCAAAATGAACAATTCGGGGGATGCTAATCGAAGGTTACTAATAAAGTAGAACTTTTTTAAAGCATGAATGCTGGGACAGGGATAATAATGTAGTAAGTTTTAGGAGACGTCGCTTGGTTTTTATATGAAGTTTAACACTGAGAAATTTCAACTATTAGGTACGAAAAAAAGTAGGAACTAAAATCTATGGTGGGTAAAGAATATTAGACGCGACGCGTGGTACCGAACAAGCCCCGATGAGTCGGGTATATGTGAAGTGGAGAGTAAAAGAAGACAACTCAACTTCACCAGGCCAACTAGAGAGGAGGGGGTAAACTTGAACTTTGTAAAATCCGCACGTAATAAAATAATAATAATAATAATACAAGAGTTAGGAGAATTGTGATGCAAACCCTTTAAGTTGATTTCTGATAGTTATCATTTTTAACAATGATTTAAAATCAATAAAGTGTGTGTGTGTGTGTGTGTGTGTGTGTGTGTGTGTCGTCTCACTTTATCTCTCTCTCTCTCTCTCTCTCTCTCTCTCTCTCTCTCTATATATATATATATATATATATATATATATATACACAGGGTTATTTAAAATGATTCACCTGATTTCAAATGAGAATATTTTTAATGTTACAAATACAGAGTGATTTGTGATACATCAACCAAAAGAAAAACTGTCCAAATTTTGTCTCTCACCTCATAAATGCTCTATGTGACTTCCCCTAGTTACACGAGAACGTCGACACGATAGTCGAATTCCTCCCATACTCGCTCCAGCATGTCCGTTGTCACTGACTCTACGGCAGTAACAATGCGAGTTCGGAGCTCATCCAAAGATGTGGGCAACGGTGGCACGTACACAGTATCCTTAACGTACGCCCAAAGGAAGAAGTCGGACGGTGTAAGATCCGGCGACCTAAGGGGCAACACACAAACCGCCTTCTGCTGTGCTGTCACCATTTTCACACTGACTGTTTGTTGCTAGGCTAGGCCACGGCGTGACTTTGAAGCCCTCTCGCGGTGATCTTGTAAAACTCGGAGATTTCCTCTTTCATGTGGTGTATGCCCAGTTGATGCACGGTTGATAGGTACGGAAGTATTCTCAGTTGAAATCGGATGAATCATTTTAAATAGCCCGTATATATATAATATATATATATATATATATATATATATATTATATATATATATTGTTGCATTGAGAAAATGATAAGGAAACTTATTACATAATCAAAGGCTAATTTAGTCTATTGGAAAACAATCACGTGATGCTTTTGTAGATATTTATATCGTTTTAAATTCATTATGATGATAACAGTAATGCTAACAATATTTGAAGTGAAGAGAGGTTTTTCTTAGGATATGGGATGAATTTAGGTCAAAGGGAACTTTGTGGTTAGGCTTTGCGGTCGGTCTGAGGCATTTTGTACATAGTTTCTTCCAGAAACGATTTGAAAGAAAGTAAATAGACAGAATAACTTTTAAATAAATATTTCTTTTGGTGTTTATATATATATTTCTTTTTGGTGTTTATATATATATATATAGGTAAGGAGAAAGTCGGTCAAATACAATTGTTTGTGTGTGTGTGTGTGTGTGTGGATTTCGCCTGAACTATTATTTTGGCGATTATACGTTTCGTACTTCTTATATTATTTTTTATTTTGTGCAGTAGAAGATAAAGTGTATGTATTTATTTTCAATATATTTAATTATTTAATATAATTGTGTGTGTATATATATATATATATATATTATATATATATATATATATATATATATATATTATATATATATATATGTTTCTCCTGTACTGCTATATTGATGGGTATATTTTTTGAGCATATATATTCCTCGTTCATATTTTTTATACTATTATTATTTTATTTTTTGATCATTCCTTCGTATATTTATTTCCTATATATTTCCAATATTTTATAAACAGAATCATATTTTATTTATTTCAGTTTAAATGTATTTCTTTTATTATTAATATTGGGTTTCGTTTAAATAATTAATTCTCTTTCTGAATAACTTTAAGGAGAAAGTTGCGCATGCTTTTAATAAGTAAAAACATTATTTGGCAACTCATGTGAATTAAAATAAATGGTGGTATCTAGCAACTCACCCTAATAATGGATACCTGAACAATTAAAATAAATGCTATCTGGTAACCCCCTCCATATATAAAAAGTGATATCTGGCAACTCACCATCCTCTATATAAGACCTGCTTGGGTTCAGGACGATCATAATAATAATGCAGACTCCGGCGGAATAAAGAACTCTCTCCTTCCTTCTTAGGTTAAGACTTAGGTTAGGTTTCCCTTTGGGGGGGTGAGGACATCCCAACTTCTCCCCCAAAGACCTCCTCCGTCTCTCCTTTCTCTTCCTCTCTTAGGTTAAGGCTACCTCTTTGGGGGGAGGTCATCCTCCCTTCTCCCCCTGAAGACCCCGCCCCTCTCCCCCTTTCATTACATACCCCCACCCCATTTATTGCAAACCCCCACCCCCTTTGCAACACACCCATTTGCAACATTGAACATTATCTCTGCAACATTGCAACATTCCTGCACTCTCTCATTTTGCGCCGATACTACTACCGGAGTCTCAGCATTGACGGACGGCGCCCAAACCGATCGAGCCACGAGATGCTCTGGATATGAATGTATTTTAGAAAATAATTAGCACTATAGACTTATGAATTTCAATAGCGAAGTATTATATGAATCTGAAATATAATGATTATAATCATTACTTTCATTTCAGAAATTTGGGATGCAAGTGGAACTGGTTTTAAATTTAAAAAATTCAATCAGACTTCAAAGGCCTTGATTACTTCTGAAAGTTCAGAAATAGGGATAATAAAATTACGATCTAACTTCAAACATGCACATGCAGAGAGATTGGATCTTCAGTTATACACTTATAATTATATTAAAAATATAACGCATATCAGAGATAAAAGGTATCTCCAGCTTTTATGGAAATTATAGTGTCGTATGAATTTCCACCTCAGTTTAAATTTAGCGAAGGAAAGGTAAGATACGAATATATTATGAAATTAATAAATTACCTAAATTGCACACGAGAAATCCTTTTCTCGTAAGAAATCACAGAGAGAGATTTTTGGAGTTAAAAATTTATTTATTTAGTTATGTTTTATAGTAGGCAAAATGCAATTTTGGAATAAAAATTAAATTTATTTAAAAAGGTTTAATGCAAATTTAAATTTCTTTATCATAAAAAAATGATTAAAAACTTGCATATTATTTTAATAGGGAAAAAGTTTTTTGATTAATACTTTTCGCATAAATTATTAATTTTTAAAAATTTAACATGTTTTAGTTTTAAAAAGTGCTGTTTTTATTCTGTTCAGAATATAAAGTTTTTAACTGGAAGTATAAATATTTCATTTAAAAATATTTTTGTTCAATAAAACTGTAGCGTAGAGAAACACTATAAATACTTAATCTGTCAATCACATCCACAAACTCGAGTGGCGTAGCGAGAAGTAAACTCTCTACGTTGCGTGATCGATATCTCGGGGAGAGCGGTTTGAATCCAGTAATGGTAAAAAAAAAAAATTTCATGTGTGATGTGCACAATTGAATATATGATAATTAAGTTAAAGATTTAAATAAAAAAAGTAAGAAAAATTAAGTTTCTGAAAATTTGTTTAGACTTCATGTGGTAAATCTGAATATGATTAATTCCAAACCAAACATAATTTGTGTTTATTTAAACAATTTTCTTTGTTTACATTAAATAAATACTTTTTCAAATTGACTAAATTTTTTTTGTATTAAAATTTTAAATAAAAATTCAAATA
>JAJOZX010011598.1:0-47500 GCA_023014485.1 Bathynomus jamesi | reverse complement strand
GAAAAAGTATGGGTGTTCTGTGTGTAAGATGAAACGGGTCACGTTTTCCCTCATAGAGTAAACTGTGGGAAAAAGGGGTGACAAGTATAAGCGTTGTATATTTGAGCATCGAAGAAGGGTATAACAATAATGATAGAGAATGGAGACAAAGGTAAGCATAGTGGCCGAAGTTAACATTATTAATAATTTTGGGTGTGTTAGCGGTTACTTCCGAGAAGTTCTCCAGGACGGGAATTTGGGTCTCACCTTGGGTTTGACCGAAGGTCGGTCCGGGGGACGAAGGGGGTGAGGTGGATGGGTCGCTGAGGTAGTGGCTAGGACTCGGGTATTCGCGCAGTTGGAGCAGGCCGAGTCGATGGCAGCTGGGGGGTTTTCGGTGGTAGGGAGGGGCTTTGTGGAGGTGTCTTGTCTTGTGTAGGTGTCTTAGGGACGGAGTGGAGTGTGGGTACGGGGTCGGAGCTTGGCTCGAGTAAAGGGCTATGTGTTATCCGCTAGATTAATATGAAAGGGGACGAGGTTTGAACGTCCCAAAGCATCACCCTTGAGTGCGATGATGCTTTCGTGTTCGACCAAGAAGTCCAATAATTGGTCAAACAAGTCCGGGTCGCTGCAAAGGAAAGAATTTGCGGGATCGGACTCTAGACATGCTTTGTAATTAGCACGTAATGTTTGCTGAGGTACGCCTCCAGGAGTACACCTGCGTACGTCGTGAGAAATACGAATAGGCTCAGCTTGGGCCAAATAGGCCTTGCCTATTACCGTATTAGGTTGTAACGTAATGGATTCGGAACCAACATTAGCGCACAATAGAGGGATAGTTGCCTCTTCGCTAGTGCACAGACTGCGTGCAATTACTAAGCCTGAATGTTGAACTTGGTTTTCAAGAACATTCTCCACGACTACTGAAGTCGCAGGATCCACGTAAGTACCATCGTTAAAGGTAACAATTACGCGGAAGCAGACCTGTTGGTTGGGCTCAAGAACGAATTCTTCCTTAACTCTCAACTGAAACTCATCGGTTGGAACAGACTCTGAACTAACTTTCAAGGAACGCCGGACTTGGCGTGCAACGGGATTTTCACCCGACTCTAAACCATCACACGGCGACAAAGCCGGAAAAAATGGAATCCCTCCATTACTAGGATTACAACAATCCTGTAGGGTTCCATCAAAATCGGGAACATCTTCCGAAAAAACCTTCAACCCTGCTTCAACAGCAGTTGAAAAACGAACCTCTGGGTTCGACTCCGTATTCACTAACGGAATAAGTTGTCCGTGCACTTGGACAACGTTGGTTTCAAACTTAAGATCCCAACCATTTCCTTTTAGGAAGGGATAACCGAGTAAAATGTCGGTAGGAAAGTGCATAGAGTCTTGTACGATTACGCAATCGGCATTGAAGCCTAACTTGCCGAGTTTCAGTTTAAGTCTAACTTGCCCCATGGAGGGTATGGTTCCTCCATTAACGTTCTTTAAAACAACCTTCGACGGGAAAAGTTCCAATTTGGAAACTCCCGGAATTTTATTCAAACTAGACTGTTTAATCAGGTTAGCGTTGCTACCTGTGTCTAGCAAACCAAACATATCTACACTTCGAACGCGAAGTGGAATAACAGCATCTTCAAACGTATTACTAATTGTGCAAACATATGACGTGGGAACGTCAACAGAGTTTGCCACAATTCTCTGTGAAGCGGGACGAGACTCATAGGTCTCGGGTTCAATGCAAGGGATTTCTGAAAAGGGGAACTTAAAGGATTCTACAGTGGTATCTGGATTATTCCGTGCAGGGCCCTCGGGGTCCTTAAGTGGAGCAGTAACTCCTGGTTTTTCCCACAACGGAATAGCTACCCCTGGGGAGGGCAACCCGGCTCGTCCTCTTACTGGAATCCTGGAGCCGGCAGGTCCTCTAAAAAATCATCGGGCAGATTGGTCGTCTCCCGACTTTCCAGTTCTAAGGCTGGTGATCTGGTGTATCCCAGCTCGGTCAAACATTCTGTAAAAATATTTCGAACTTCCTGGTTCGATAGATTAGGGTTAGGGTTAGTTATATAAGAGGGGGTTCCCTCAGGGTATCCCTTCTTCTTTGGCCTCCTGGGAGGTCGAGATCCTTTGGACCACTCATCCCGTCGCTGGGGCGGTGCACCCTTCTCCCGGCATTTGGGACGATCTCCCCGCCGGTGACCGGATTCCCTGCAGGAATCGCAATAAGCAGCCGCCCTGCATTGTTTTATACCATGTCCTACTTGACAGCAGTTGTAACACCGTAGGGGCGAACTTGGGGGAGTCTGTCGCGATGAGTTTGGTCGAGACTGGTTCGACGGCGCGGGCGTTGCAGAAGCAAACTTTTGCTTCTGGGGCCTTCCTGTTTGTTCGGTAGTATAACGGATGGACTGGGAGGTTTTGGTTCGTTCTTCCCTCGGTTGACGAATATTCAGATCAGTTGAGTTTGGACACGACTCCTTCATTTTGTTCACGACCGTTGCTAACGACGCGGTGAGATCCGCGTGTTTCTGGAATCTAACTTGGTGGTGACTTGGTAGGTTCGCATACATGGCCGAAAAGGACAATATCTTCGCCGTTTGCGAGGACATTTTATAATCAAAAGCTCCGTCAAGGGCTAAGATGACACTATTCATAGTGCCTTGAATGCGATTCCTAAACTCCATAAAATCTTCACCATCCTGCCAACGCAATCGGAACAAATTTGTCATGGCCACAAATGGTTGAGTGTCGCTGACATCTCGGAAATTGTCCAAGAGAATCCGACGATACTGGGTCCATGTAGTGGCCGCTTCTAAGTCGGGGTTAGTGTCAACAAACTTCGATGCTGACCCTTCTTCTAGATCACAAACCGTTGTGCTTCCAAGATCTTATCCTTGTCCGTGATCACCTTCTCATTCTCGAAATATACTTCCAGTTTGTGGAGCCAGTGGTGAACAAGTGGCTCGGTGGTCTTTCCCGCGACGGTTCCCTTAAATCTTGGAACGGACGCCGGTAAGTTGAGTAACCTGGAATACGTAATATTCGTGGCAGGCGCGGTCGCGGCAGCAGCAGTGGAAGCAGTGTTAGTGTCAGCCATGTTGATGTTGGGAATGCGGCGACGTTTGGGAAGGACGGGCGTGGAGGTGTAAGTGGTAATAAAAATTCCCGGTCTGAATCGGAATCGGAATCGGAATGTGGCATACACGTCACGCGCGAAAACAAACAATTGAAGTGTGTTTTGGCAGTGTGGTCCTAGTATATATAGTATCAGCGTGTTTGCGTTGTTTTGTTTTGTTTTGTTTTGGGGGGGGGGGGATGGTCCAAATTAAGTAAACTACTAATTATTTAATTAAAAAAAATTAGAAGTTTAAAAATTCGGTTAACTTAATCAAACGCAAAACAATCGAGGAAACCTCAACAACTGCAGTAACACACTAAAATATCGTATATCAGGAACGACGTGATAGCTAAAAAAAACAAGTTATGCCAGTTTTGTTCTATCACTCTCCTTAAATAGGTGTTATCATAGTAATAAAAAAAAACGAAATAAGAAAAAAATAAAGGTTGGGATAGCAAAAGGTTACTTGTAATCCGATTGTCGAATCGTTGGTCTCCAATGAATGAAGAGTCCCACACAAAGTCCCTTTCCGTATCCTCGATCCTAACGATGGCAACGTGAGTTCCAGCGGTGGTGGATCCTACCCTCTGCCTGAGTTCGCAAGGAAGTACCCTAGTCGTGCCCCAATCGTAATCACGGATGTGGCCTGCAATTAGGTCACAAGCGTAATTTCCGTAGCACCAAGTAAAACAATTAAAATGAAAAGAATAACCTAACCCTACCTAACCTATTCAATTACAGAAATAAAAAGTAAAATATTACACTCGGTAATTCAATAATGAAAACGAATTTAAAATAATTCACTTATTAAAATCGTTAAAGAAAAATAATAATAAATGACTACTTAGTCACAATATAGCGTATTTCACTATTACGTAATTAATTAAAATTACACGTTAATTTACACTAAGTTTGATAATTAAGAAAAATTATTAAGTGGTAAAATCACTTCACGGATCCCACTTACTCAAAGTGAAAAATAATAAAAAGAAAATTAATATTTTCTTAACGTTTGTTTGTAGTTAGTATTACTAGTCACCATTCACCGTGAATTATTACGGTGGCAAAAGTAATGTTAATGATTAGTGTATAAACTGTGTACACAATTTAAAGATTATAATTGGGTTAAAGGTAATCAGTGATACTTAATAGTTACGTTCAATTATCACTCAAACGTAAAAACGTTCGCGTGAAGTTGACCGAGAGAGGAAACTGAGGCGACTTCGTGACGTGGCATCAGCTGGCGTCTCTCTCGATTTGAAGGTCACTCGCTGATGAGACAAGGGCTAGCCGGTGACGTCATGTACAGCCTTGCGCCTTCCGAGAGGAGTGAGGGAGAACCCGGGGCGAGATGGGCAAGACTTCGTTCACCAAATTCCGGGTCCTGGGGGTTCCTGGGTCCTCTGCGTCTCGGTGGGACCTCCAGTGTCGAGGGGTACGTCCCTAAAAGGGCCCTCGATTTGTTTTAGACGACTACGGACAATGAATACCAGGGTTGGTCCCCTTGGTTGGAGTCGGAATTATATCCGAAGGATAATAGACACGTCACTCTCGGGTTACCAGTGGATGCACTCGGCGCTCGCGCCTAGTCAACAATGTGTGTGGAAGTCACTGACCACTCTTACCTCAATTGGTCGTAAAGTTTCGGAAGATCACCTTTGACTGCTTCCGTACGGAGGTTGAACGAGTTTATGCGGTGAATGGAAACGACTACTAAATTTAACAGTCTTTTTAATAATTCACTTTGAATACAGAATTCTTTTTATATCAAAAATAATATTTAATTAATTTAAATGAAATTAAATTAATTAAATTAAATTACTTAGTAAAATTAACTTTGAACAGGTTGACTAAAGCTCAATATACAATTTTTATATATATCTGAGGTTAAGTTCCATTACCAAATGGAAGCTAAGTTGACCGGGAGGGGTAGTGCCACTGCAGGAATATTTACAGACTTAGGTCACAGAGTTTACGTATTATGAAGATTGTCAGAAAGCAAAGAACCTCGTTTCCGACGCTCTCGGGGTTTTTATAACCTCGGTGTAGGCGGAGACGAGGTAAACTAAGGGTCACCCTCTTACGGGCGGAGCCTAACAGCAAGCGCCTATAATAGTTTTCCATATTCGAATTTAAGCGGAGGCGACGTTAATTTACTGCCTCGATTGGGAGATGGAACTTTGGGAGAGTTCCGGGGGCGAACCAATCATGATCGAAATAGGTTTCGCGGAATTTACATTTTTCTTTTGATAGTAAAGCATAATTGTAGGATCGAGAGGCGCCAGGGGGGCGGCCTGGAAGGAGGGTCGAACCTATACAAAAGGGAACTGATTTGGAAGGAATTTACAGGGCGCAAATGAATTTCATAATCGAGAGAATCACTTTTGCGTGATTCTTTGGAAAAGAGAAATAGGGGTTAGGAAGAGCTGAAATTTGGTATGCGAGTAGGTCGAGCTAGGGGAAATCTGGTGGGCTATAGGTTGACACAATTATGCTTTATCTATGGGAATAGATCAGGTTTTTTAGGAAAATTTAATAATAAAAAATATAAAAACTGAGATGTTTATAGACGCTTGCCTTGCATCACGTGATGCTGACAATAATAGAGACGCGGAGGGATCGAAGAATTCATGCGATGTGCATATTTTCATATGCACCTCGCATCTAACAATTTAGATTTGGATTACTGGGATTTATACGGATTTATACGGATTAATGGGATTTATGTGGATTTATACGGATTAATGGGATTTATGTGGATTTATACGGATTAATGGGATTTATGTGGATTTATACGGATTACATTGGATTTCTCCGCGCATGAAAGAATGCACACTCTGTGATATCAGAACAAAGGAATTTTGGGTTCAAGGTTTAGAATACAATTCGTCGGAGACGAACTCTTTTGTACCGTAAGGATTTACACTACGGGACATATATATATATATATATATTAATGGAGAGGAGAGAGTGCAAGAATGTAGAGCCAACCAGTTGGCTTGTTTAGAAAACGTAGTGTATACATATATTTATTTATTTATCCGAATTAAAGCACACAATCAAAAAATAATATCGTTTATATATATCTACCTATCAACGGAGTTATTTCATTAAATCACTCAAAAATAATATCATATATAACTAAATCAGAAAAAAAGCATTTATATATTCCCATCAACGCACTTGTTTCTATAGTTTATTGAATAATAAAGCACATCATTGTTTATTTCAAATAATATCGATTTATATATCCCCACCAACAGAGTTATTTCAGAAGAATCACTCAGCAAACCACACACTTCGTATATAACTAAGTCACAAAAGAAAAAGCATTTATATACACCCATCAATGCACTTGTTTCTATCGTTTATTGAATAATAAAACATCATTCTGTTTACAATAGTCACCAAACGATTTATATAGCATGGAAACAATTATTTAACATATACGCAATCGTTTTTTGAATTAATTGTAGAGGGATCAAACGCATTTTATATATTCCCATCAACACAAGTTCTCTCTCGCGTAACTCTATGAAAGTGTCCAGGGATCAAATTTTAACACCCTGAATAACAAAACACAACATTCAAATTACGGAAACATTTTATTGTAAAAAGCAGTTCATGGACAATACCTTATGTTTGCCACACATTAAACATTTTTTTAGAATTAGTAAAAGTTATTTCAAAAGAATTATATTTCTTTAGCTATCTTTAAGTATATATATGTGTGTATATATATATATATATATATATATATATATATATATATATATATACACGGAATGGTCCCCTGAGGTTTTATTCACACAGACCGTGCATGGAACGTGAAATTAAATCCACTAGAGGCAATCGGAACAAACACGACTATCTCGCATATCTCTCCATTTAGCGTAAAACAGAAAAACAACAGCGTATTTCATCGAGACGCGCGAATATATCACAGCAGTTTAAGGAAGCACAAACAATTACTCTCTCTTGTGAAAGATCGCATAAATCTGCGAAAGTGCCCAGCTATCAAACATCCTGAATAATAAAACACATCATTCTTTTTATTCAGGAAACATTCTCTTTATATTGTGAAAATCAATTCATGGACAATACCTTATTTTATATTCATCGAGATTGTATATTTATTTACTCTATATCCAAGCTGAATAAATAATTAATAAAAGTTATTTCCAGAATTGACAAACAGGACGTGATATTTATCATAATTCGAAACATTGAAAACATCTTAATATAACACCATATCTACCCCCGAAACTATATGCTTGTATCCGGTGATAGAAAACACGGACATTTGCGCACCAATCTAGTACCGATCTTAATGCAAACCTTTTTAATTGCTCTGCGAATTAGCACTCAAATGTAAAAACACGGTATTTTCCATTTTAAAGGATACAGTAGCAAAATGATATTTAATTCGAAACTTTTGTAAGCAAACACCCCGCAGCTGCATTAGTCCTTTCACGACAGCGTCCGCCTTTTTATATCTCGCGATATCACACTGTGGGCCAAAATAGCGATTTCTAGGTACCGTATGAGAGGCGTATCTCGCCGCTCAAGTCTTTCCCCCGTTTTTCATAAATAGCCAGGAATCCTAAATGAAATACTTGACTATTATTATTATTATTATTATTATTATTATTACTATTATTATTATTTAAGCTTCATATCCTAACACGATTATGTGTTAAGGTGGTTAGCATATTCTTTGACAATGAGATATAGGAAGCAGTATTTTTAGTCGAGCAAATAAGACATTTTCCGATATAAATGTCATGATTTCATTTTAGCAGGGTTACTCGAGTAAATCCGTCTTCTACGCATATTTCAGAAAATGGAATTTTATTTAAGGGGACTCTTAATTGAAACTTTTTAGCAGCGACCAAATTAAATTTCCTCAGCCCAATATAACTGAGTTATTTACATACATTTCGGAATTTTTTTTATTGGTGAGCTTAATTAAATATATGCTTTACCAAAAGATTTCAATCAAGCGAATATAGATATTTGAAAGGTATAGAAATGTGCTAATGGGCTTACATTTCAATCTTTTTTAAACGAATTTAGATATTTGAAAGGTATAGAAATGTTCTAATGGGTTTATTACATACATCTATTACCCGATTCACGTCCAGCGTTCTTTTTTGAGGACACTTTTAATACTGCAATTTAGGTTAGAGCTGAAATTTTTAAATATTAATTTTTCTGTATCAGGTAACTATCTTTCGTTTATTTATAATCTAGCCGAATATATCAAGAAATATCAGGAAATAGTTTGGGGATAAATTATAAACCTTCTCGCTCTCTCTCATGCAAAAGCTTAAGGACTGCCCATAAACCCCGCGCATTGACCTCCCACTAAAATACGTTCAACCAATGAGTGTTCTGCTTTCTGAAAGTGCGGGGAGGGGGGAAGCTTTTTCTTCATCATGCTCCATTCTAGGGGGCGCTCTCTCCCTGCTCCTATAAAAATGCGTAACAGAACCATATACAATCCATTTCCAGTTCAGGGAAGCTTTCAAGTAGTGCAATACAAATTTATAAGCAAAGAAAATGTCGTCGGACGAATTTCCGAATATTGTTATGTAAGTCATTTTACATTGTACTCTCTGCGAATAACTTTATTCGCTCTCAGTGAAGTATATGGAATCTATTTCTACTGTGTCGCTATTTATTTAGAAGTGTGCTTTTTTTGTGAGTGCGCAATTTTAATTATTTTTATTTGAAAGGTCGGACTCTTCCGTACACGGATGTCAAGACGAATTTACAACACTCGAATTGTTTCTATGTGGTGATACAGTGTGAGTAGCTAATTTTATCTATATATCCTTGCTATATATATATATATATATATATATATATATATATATACGAGGGGTGATCAAAAAGTTTTGATAATTCTAAGATTTAATATTTGACAAAAAAATTTGACAATTCTAAGATTTAATATTTGACAAAAAGTTTTGATAATTCTAAGATTTAATATTTGACATACGAGTATTACTGTGTTACACAAACACGCTTAATCTCCTTCAAAGTATTCTTCCTGGGCACAAACACACATATTCCAGCGTTTTTGCCATTGCTGAAAGCATTGCTTGAAGCCATCTTTTCCAAGGCTCTTCAGTAGGTCGGTCGAATTTGTTCTGATCGTCCCACATCATCATAACGCTTTCATTTCAATGTCAACTTCATTTTCGGGATGAGGTACAAGTCATATAGTGATAGATCTAGAGAATAAGGTGGTTGGGGTAAGATAGCCAGGCCTTTCGAGGCCAAAAATTGCTGGACGGACGACGGCTTGTGAGCAGGTGCGTTGTCATGATGCAAAAGCCATCCATTTTGCGCCTTTTCTGGCTCCACCCTTCGCACTTTTGCTCGTAAACGTTCCAAAACTTGTAAATAATATTGCTGATTGACTGTTTGCTCACTTGGCAGGTATTCGTGATGAACCACACCCTCGTAATCAATAAACATAATGAGCACCACTTTCACTTTTGAACGACACTGCCGCACTTTTTCACTTTTGGAGACATTCGTGATTTCCAATGAGAGGACTGTTGTTTGGTTTCAGGATCATATCCATAAACCCATGTCTCGTCTCCTATTATTATTTGCTTCAGAAAATTAGTATCAGCACATGTTCTTCTCAAACAGCTCAGAAAAAATGGCCAGCCGAAGCTCTTTTTGATCGTCCGACAAAAGTCGCGGCACAAACTTGGCCGAAACACGTTTCATGTTTAGGGTATCAGTTAAAATTGCTTGCACAGAACCGTACGGTATACCAACTTCTTCAGATAGTTCTCGAATCATCAGGCGTCGATTTGCTCGCACCAGAAATCGAATCTGTTGGACATTTTCATCTGTATGAGAAGTGGAAGGGCGGCCACTACGTTCCTTGTCTTCAAGCGATGATTCTCCATTTTTAAACTTTTTGTGCCATTTGTAGACGTTAGCGACACTGAGAGTATCATTTCCAAAAGCTGTTTTAATCATTTCGTTCGTCTCCGATCCAGATTTTTCAAGTTTGGCACAAAATATAATGCACGCGCGTTGCACCATTTCCAAGATTTAGACGTACTGCAAAAACACACCCTCCCTTTAAGCGCTCCAACCAACCACTGATTCATGGTAGCAGATTTTGCTTCAGACTGCAGACGCCAGAGGGCAGGAAGACTCGCATATGTAAACGGTCATTTCTTATTTGCATTCATTTTTCCGTAGCAATAAAATTATCGATACTTTTTGATCACTCCTCGTGTGTGTATATATATTGACATATATATATATATATATATATATATAATATATATATATATATATATATATATATATGTGTGTGTGTGTGTGTGTATAATACCCCTTCTCTACGTATACGTCATTATTTTACAGTGCTGAAGCGTGCGTACATTTCATAGGATTCGTAGACGATGGATGTACATTCTCGAGTCAGGCCTTAGAGCAAGCGGCGTTACAAGAATCGCGCTACGAGAGTAGCCCCGTCTCGAGCGGCGTCGATTACATCGTGTAAGTAATTCGAAAACAGTCCATTAAGGTGTGCCGCAATAACTAGTGGAAAATTTCTCTCACATAAAACCTCTTTTAAAATGAATAGAACATTTATAATAAACATCCTTTAAACTCTAACAATATTTCTAATTAAACCTATATATTTTTATTCTTAGGGATGCTCCGATTGTATAATATTTTTTCTTTTTAGGGACAACCAGCCGGGGTTGCCCGAATGCGAAATTATCTGAGAAACGATGTAAGTTTTTATTCTTGTACGTGTGCTGAATAACAAATATTTTCAACATTTAATGATGCTAAGGTTTTTTGTATCTAAAAAGATATAGCTGATACAATTTACAAAGTGAGTGGTCCACAGTTATGAATTTCATTTGGCGTATACGTCACATTTTCACGTAATATATATATATATATATATATATATATATATATATATACATATATATTACGTGATATTTATCACATTTTCATCATTTTAGCTCCGACGTAGACCTTCTTCGGTGTGTATTGGCGTACGAATCAAGGTTCGACCCTCAAACCATCGATCTTACGGCGTAAGAATTCGCTTTTATTTTTAAAATCTCTCTATTCTCTACATTTTTGCTGAAAGACGCGATAAAATGCGGTTGTAAATAAAGACACTCTACTAGGGAGGACTAAATAGCCTTAAACTCTAATAATAATATTTATGATTAAACGTATATATTTTTTATTCTTAGGGATGCTCCGACTGTACAATATTTTTTCCCTTTTAGGGACGATTAGGAGGCGTTACGTGAATGCGAGATTATCGGAGAAACGACGTAAGTTTTTTATTCTTTTTTCTTGTACGTGTGGGTCGGGGGTAAGAATAAACCAAATATTTTCAACAGTTTATTAACTATTAATTCCATTCAACATTTTATTAACTAATTGTAAAATTAACAATTATTGTAGCAACACATTTTTACATAATGTCGGCTTATTGCATCGGTACGTATTATATATATATATATATATATATATATATATATATATTCTCATACAATACGCGCGCCCGTTCCATTTACAAAGGGGAATCTGCGAACTACCTCACTAAATATGAGGTCATCATTACCCTCATAATCACACAAATCTAGCTTTTTTACGAAATCTGAATAGCTATTTCCGCGAGCCAGAAATGAAATAAAGCAGAGGCAATGGTGCCCACACATATTTGAGAAAAGCGCCTGATATTTTTGTGGTTCCATACAACCCTCTGTACACGTAGCTTAAATCCATAATTACGAGGTCGAGCCACAATTCCAGTGCTAAAGAGTTATAACAATAGACACATTCTCTATTTCTAACAAATATCGCGAACAAGTGGGTACCCGAGCTACCAATGGAGTCTGTGTTTACTAAAAATGCGGTATTTTTTTTCGTGATCGGTTATTTCAATTTTTCATTTTTCGCATAAGTACTGATGAATATGTTTCGTGTGAAACAATCCTGCTTCATAACTGCGCGTACCGTCATTTCATCCATTATTTTTAAAAATCGCTAGATACCCTTCTGAAGCGGACAATCTCGATGACGCTCTGGCTTCCCAGGTAAAACAGTACACTTGTAGAGCCGGCTAATGTTTCACCAAATTCAAATCTTACACCGAGACTGCCATGCGTCTGGGGATTCAGATGTGTGCTCACGCTCCCACACTAATCAGCTGATAGATCAAATGCGTACAATGTGCTTCCATTTATAAACTCATTTATAATGACACCTGAGCCAAAAACATCACACCCGTTAATATCGCGGGACAGATTATGGTATGCACGTGAACATAAAGAAAAATCTGGTCCTGTAGAGTATCTCACTTCCAAAGCACCATGTACAGATGCACCATTAATATGTAAATTTATGCTCCTCAAGCCGAAATTTTGAAATTTGAAGCCGGATTTCTTATAGTCGCCAACCATGGACTTGTGGTCGAGCAAGCCGATAAGCACACGCTGTGGGAGAATACCCAAGGCTACATTTTCTGTCTGTTTGGTGGTTACACCCGCCGTGACGGTATGTGTTTTTAAAATCACGCGTCTCATCGGGTATTTAGCTGTATCTTTCAATAAGCTCTTTTCAATTTCCATCTGCTTCGTAGCAGATGTACCTAAAATGTGTACAACAACAGGTTTGGCCGATTGGTCGCTACCCTCAGCCAGATTTAAACATATCTCGAGGGCTGTACGTGTAATTTTAATCCTCATTTCAACACCGTTCGAAAGCAAATTACCTTGCAATAAAAAATCCGAAAGAAGTCTCGCGAAACAATCGTATATTTTCTTTTTAGAATTTTTAAATTTATTTTTTAAACTGTCCATCAATTGAGGGGTATAATACCCCTGAGGCGCCAAATGTGTCTCTTTTGCATCTCTCGTAAAGTTTAAAACAGTTTATAAATAGGCTCTATATTGGTGATAGCTAGCTCCAGGTGAAACGTTAGTTTGATTTAGGTACACATCACATTGACTTATCGGCGTGTAGGGGAAGTTGTTTTCAGGGTATACTGCGTAACCCTCTTCGCAATCTGCACCAACCGAATGCGCAATTTTTAGTTTCGTAGAAAGAAATACGTTGGAAGGGTCGAAAAAAGTGACGAACTCTATAGGATCCATCGTTGATCCAATAGCGTTGAGAGGGTGAATTGGTCGAATTCGGTCTCCACAATACTTGTTTGCGTCGAAGGCACATCAAAGAGATTTAACTCGGATTTGCAGCATTCTGAACTGTGAGGGTGAATAAAATAAGTCATGGCACCCGTTAATGCACCCTTCCACTTCAGTTGTACAAACAGCTATGAGAGGCCCTTGTAACAGATTTACCTTATATTAGTTTTTAAAAATAAGTCCATGACCGGTTTCATGCGCTTAGAACATTTCTCTTTTTTTTTAAGTCTTTTCTCCGCTTTACATCACGTTTTTTTTGCTTAGCTTTCCTTTTTTTTCTCGTTGTGCACGGCGCTTTCTTCCTCTTATAGCAACCTTTTGTTTTTTCTTTCTTCTAAAACCTCTGCCGCGCATTTTTCTCTTCTTTAGGTTTGCTGCCTGAAATTATATCTTCAAATGTGTTAAGTCCTGATTATAGGTCCTTCTTTACAAGATATTTGGCTCCACTTTTCAGTAAGGGCACAGCTGTGCGTAGTATAGCCGAAAAAATTGATCCGATCGCACTTCCACGTTGGTACCTCACCCCTCGGTAGACGGTAAATGGCCTCTGTTTCATTCTAACGCAACACTCTGGAAGTGAAGCTTCACGGATAAGCTCCCGTAGCCGAATGGAAACGTTTTCCCCTCAATCGTTCTAATATACTGTATATTGAGATACTGATTAGTAGGTTAGGTGCAACTTTGACATAATGAGGATTATCATATGTGATGCTCAAACTCTTACCTCTATGATCGGGGGATGTGCACAATGCGTAACAAACGCGCCTGGGTCTCCCCAAGAAATTGGTGGCCTACAATATCACTGTAAACATAACACATGTTCGGGGAAGGGGATCGAGCAGCTAATTTTGGTAAATTTAGTTGGTACAATAAGCTGAACAAGTCATGCTGTGGCTCGTGAAAAGTGTCTCTTTGGAAGGCCCTGCCGTATTTTTCCTCAGGTATAATTTGGAACAGTTCATTGTCCTTAATATTTCTACTAGGCGTTGAATTTAGCATCAAAGTATGAGCCGGTGTGTCTATGTTTATGACTTCAAAAATGTAAATCAGGGGTGAGGTATGACCTTTCAAGACTCTTATTTAAAGCCCTCACAACGTCCGAGGCTGTGTGATAATGACCAGATCCTAGTGTTACTTTTAACCTATAGTACAGTATCTCGCCGAACCAGACTGAACGTAGAGTACCATCTAAAGTTACGCCTAATTTTTCACACTCGTTGAATCTTCTAAGAACCAGAAAAATGGCCTGTTTCTTCTCAATACATACGTAAAAACTTCGTGGTCAACTGAAATTCGCACAGACCAACCTCGTATGATCCAACCCCAATTCGATAGGTCCATGCAATTCTGTTATAAAGCTGGACAGAGTGTTGTCAGGATGCACGTCCAAAGAGGCAGAAGAGGGCAGTGTGACGTAGAAGAGGTTAGGCGTCATTTTGTATACTACTTAAGTTTCATTATTGCTTCAGCTTTTATATAGGAGTTGAAACTTTCAGGGTACCATAGCCACTTCACCAGATATATCTTTCTCTTCCATGTACCTTTACCTCCTAAAATTTTCTCAATTTTAAACGCTTTTTTACCTAAATTAAATACCATTTTCTGCACCTCCTCGTCATAAAGGCCGCCCCCAACTTCTTCGCTATTAAAATCTTCGACGGAATACATCATCACATCGTTTCTAGCCCTCATAGATCTAACTTAAAAACCGCTTGAGTCCACCCTTGCTCAAAACCTTTCGCGAACTTATTCCCCGCTCGTGACAATCTTGCATAATCATTAATTTTGAAACGACCAGAGCGTGGTGGTACTCTACAGTTATCTTTTCTATCCTCAGGCTCTATAAGAGGGTCTCTCTTTAAAATCTCATTAGGAGATGTTCCAATCATGCGATGCCGTGACCGATTGTAGGATGAAGCCAGAGGCTCCAGAATGTCTATATATCTGCATGTGTTTTTATGTGTTTATGTTTTTATGGTACACTTAACTCTTTCGGCTAAAGATGCCTTATGTATAGAATTGGACGTCCAATAACTGATGTTAAACTCCCTCAGCATGTTCTGGAAAGCTCGGCCTATAAACTCTTTCCCCAAATCTGTACAAAAATAGACAGGAATCCTGTTTTCTTTCAACATCAGTGCTTTGGTTGCTTTAGCCACTGATTCAGGCGAGTTATTCTTCAGTGGGACTAGCCACAAGTATCTAGAGAACACGTCTATTATAAACAAAATATATCTATACCAGTTATTATACACTGAATAATTCTACATGTCTGTTAAATCCGCCTGCCAAATAAAACCAACCGAGGTTGCTAAAGTCTTAGCAGTTTTAAACATTCTTCTCACTGGTTTATGTAGTGTATAAGCATCCTGTTCACGCAAAAACCTCTCAACATCTTTTTTCTCTACTCCCTCATTATATACGCCCCTGTACGATCTATTAACACCACCGTAGGATGCTAGATTAGGAATGTCATAATAACTTTTTCTTAATATGTTAGCCATTTACGTATTTTAGAGGCGCGCGGGTAGGGTTGTTCGTTGGCGGATGGCCTCTTCCTCTTTAGAGATGCTACCGATGGAGGTGAAGATGTGTTCAGTTGTGGTACTTGCGCTGCTTCCCCCAATTCTTTTAACCTGTTATGGTTACCTATCAACGTTTTTGGGATGTTTATTTGCTGTAGTCTAGTTTTAATGTCCCCATCCTGTTGGTGAAGGTCTATCCCACTTTTTTACCAAATCATACACGATATCAATGATGTTCGAGCCCTGTACCTTTGACCCTCCAACAACAACCTCGCTTGTATCGGACGACTGTATAATGGGGTCCTCACTCAATAGATTGTAAACACAACCCTTTATTCCTAAATGTATGAGGTAGACTACTTTTTAATACATGCTCGATGTGTTGCGCTCAGTTGCTCTTTGACTGCTCGTCTCTAGCCTCGGCCCCAGGTCTTCTGCCGTCAACATCATCAGTCCTATGTCTGATAACCGAGGGGACCTCGGTCGGTTTCTTATAAGCTTCGAGCTCTTAAAGAAATTTATGTAGAGCTTCTTTATATAAAATTCTTTTCTCGTCAGGGCGCTTCTCGCTGTTTAATAGATTCACCAATTCATTCTCCATTCTTTTAAGCCTATTTTTAACCAGATCTAGTGCTGATTCCTGGTTCTTTATATTTTGCAACGAAGCATACACCTCGTGTGGAAGCACGACCACCTAGACAATAAAGGTGCCATAACTGAAAACAAGATGGGGAGGAACGAACCACCTCTCTGCACAATAATTCGTTTTTTCATTCCCATACTTTGCTTTTTACAAGCGAATGCACGTATTATGCTCTTGTAACGACGCAAGCGTGACTTCTGAGTGGCGTTCATTGGTACATTGCATTTTATAACGTTAAGGCAGATTTCACAGATACATTTTAAAAAGTCTGGGTCAATATTTTTAAGAAACATACGTTGGAGAGTGCGTGGCAATCCTTGGTAGATCTCTATTAATTCACGATATTTCTTTAATCTCTTTGTCATTCTGGGATGTACACCATTTCAGCCTCGTTTGGAAATATATTTGTTCTTAGAAGCACCCTAAACATGTTTCGCGGGTGAAGGTCACAAACCAGATAACCATAACGTTGACTTGTAACTTCTTTATAAACTTCCAAAAAGTACTTACGCTGATCCGGGAACATTTGACTGGCTAATACCCCAATTTGTGCCACATCTCTACGTTCTGCGAATAAGATTAGATATTGCGTATTTAGTGATATATTACGCATGTAGCTATTCTTGAAAAACAGGTTTTGATTGATGAAGAACACGCTTATGTTAAGATGATGAGAGAATACTGTAAATGGCTCGGCAAACGTTTTGTTAATTTCTAACATGATATCGTTAATTACAATAACCGTGTGTTCATCACCCTTTATAGAACTAACATCATAAACGCCTTTGTGCAACAAAATGTCATCTTGGTACTCGTTGAATACGGCTTGGCATGTCGAATAGCACCATATGACTTTGTGCACAAAATTTTAGAACAGAGCGTCCTTATCTTTAATGATTTTAAGCATAAACACGGTTTTGGCACAGCCTGTAGATCCGGAAATAATACATGTAGAAGGACTTGTGAGCGTGAGTTTTTCTACAGAATCCATCTCCAACACGACACACTCCTAAGTGAAGCCTTTACAAAATATAACAAAATTTTAAGTGTTGCTCCTTATATTCTTCAATCTTGTTTTTCTTATTCCCCAGAACCGTGAATGATGAGATACAGCACCAGCAACATGTCCCCACCATAGATATTGCAGATGATGACGATAGTGTAGTTGAGGTTACAGACTCCATCCCCGTCAGCGAGCCATCAGCAGTTACAAACCGAACGCCTTCCCTCATCAATTCGAGAAGAAAGCGGGTGAATGACAGTGAAACATCTTCCACGTCAACCCTGCACGTCTTACGACACGACTCATTCAGTAGTACCACTAGAAACCGGTACGTAGTCAGGGTCAACCGCCGAGTCATGTATGGTAACGGCTTTGGACACGGACTGTGACGCATGGTTGAACGTATTGTGGAGTTTGTCCTTCAGAACAGTAAGGGGCGTGAAGTCAGGACGCGTCTGGCGCTCGGGTTCGGGTCACCTGATACCTATAGAGACGATTTTGGGTAGCAATACCCTACAGGCGTCTGGCCGCCGTAGATGTAGAGTATAGTTTGGGGCGTATAATGCAGGCCGCTCAAAGTGGCACCGAGCTTAATTTTGAGAATTTTGCAATTGATATAGACCATGTCTACCGACCTGTAGATCACAACGCAACGCCTTATACCCTTAACTTTAACAGTTATGAGATATACAAAAGACACTGCTTTCGAGCGTGGTTGTGGTTTCATAGCATTAGTCTTGGCTCATATGTTTACTGTGATAAATACAGCTGCCCAAAAAATTTGGATGCCTACGGTAGTGGAGCGTGCACATAAACTGGCTGCAGACTGTAGACTTGAATTTGCCTGTAATATGGGGCCTGAAGAGCTGCGAAGGGCAGAGCAGGTAATGGGTGTACGTATAGTTGTGTTTGGATTGGTTGATAACCGTAGGACTGTGTATGTTTTAAAAGCAGCGTGAGAGAACGTACAAAGCCCCTACTTATTTTAGGCTTGTCTGGGGCAACGTATCTGCCCATCCGTAATATAAGGGCTCTTTATGCTAGTTATGATAAAAGTTGAAAGTATGGAAGACATCACGATTTGTGTAAGGGTTGTCTCGAGTTACGAATGATCTGTTGGAGCATTGTAAGGAGTGCTACATGGTTTGCTACCAGTGTAAGAGCCCCAAGTGTGTAAGTCGGGTAGTTGAAACTGAGAAGCGCGACTGTAATGTATGTAAGCGCATGTTTTTCAATGATGTCTGTTTTGCTCACCATAAATCGAATGGCACGTGCAGGAAAATGATGATCTGCGAGTGTGGTATGTTTCATACAATGGACAGTTGGGGAAAGTTTGAGCACAAATGCGATGGAAGTCACTGTTCTACATGTCATGAAATATATAAGGCGGACGGTGTAAAGCGTGTATGTTATATGAAAGATGCCAAGCCTAAAAATAAACCCTGTATAACCCTATATAACATAGAAACTTACACAAACCCCGAAACAAAAGAGGTTATTCCGCATTTACTCGTAAGTCAGACTATCTGTGATGAGTGCATGAACATTGCTTGTGATGAATGCCTCAAATGTGGTAAGCGGACAAACATTTTTAATGTGTCTGCAGGAGATTCCGTGAAACTCTTTGTGAACTATATTGTCAAGCTGGCGGATCAGTTCAAAAAAATGACTGTGTATATTCTTGCCCATAACGCGGCAAAATTTTACACGCAGTTCCTTTATAAGGAGCTGCTTGAGCACGAGTCATCAGGGATATTCACGGGTGATCCCCTGAAAAGAGGGAACAAACTTATACAGATGCAGATAAGGGGAACTGTACAGTTTAAAGACACCCTGCTGTTCACACCTTGTAAATTAGCCAAACTACCCACGGTGATGGGCGTAGACGCCGAAGTCTCAAAAGAGTACTTGCCTTACACATTCCTCACTCAAGACACTTTAAATTATGTCGGTCCATCACCCAAAACATTATTTTAACTATGAATGTATGAGTGATAGTGAGCGTGAAGATTTTGACCACTACTACAACAGCTTTAACGTAGATAACCCTTACAATATAGCGTATGAATGTGAACGTTATTGTGTGAATGACGTACCTGTATTAGAGTATGCTTTGAAGCCTTCAGAAGGATGTACTTAACCCGTTTCAACTGTGATCCGCTACAAGCCGTAATCACGATCGCCTCATTATATTTTACCGTATTCAAGAATAACTTCATGCCTAAAGACACGTTAGCCGTCATTCCTCGAAACACCCCCACGCAGTTATGGGTATAAGGTTATTTACTGGCTTACACACGTAAAACAGCAGACAGATGTATATGTAAAACATGCTCCAACACGGGGGAAGTTGCCATTAAGATCAATGGCCGTGTTTTTTGGGTGGGCGGCTTAAGTGAGGACCCAACCCAACCACTGGTGAGAAATGTGTATACTCCTTTAACGGTTGCTGCTGGCATGGATGTCCACGTCTTGAGTGCGCTATCACAGGGGACCTCCATGGATGATCTCGCGCCTACAGCCTCGCATGGACCCGTACCCGCGACCAGCTTATAAGTTCCCAGTTCACTCACAAGGTTTTGTGAGAACATGAATATGATGCCTGGATGGAAGCCGGTGAGCAGTATCGCGAAGAAATAAGGGACATCAAGCGTACAATGGTGGTGGAGCCCCTCAAATGCGGTGACAGCTTGTTTGGAGGACGTATAAACCCCTTCAAACTTTACTTTCCGCTTCGGATGGGGGTGAAGCTTCACTACTACGATTTCTGCTCATTATACCCAGTGGCGGTTCCTCATATGGGCAATATGGGCAGCCGCACAGGGCGGCATTTGTGGAGGGGCGGCATGAGCGCCTGCAAAAAAATAAAAATAAAAATAAGAATAAATAAATAAAGAAATAAATAAAAAATAAAATAAAATAAATAATAAGAGATCAATAAATATATTTTTATTAATAAAAAACCATCTATTGCATTTTCCATAAACCTTCCCATAAAAGACCTAAACAATGCAAAATGCTTCCAGATTAATATTATTGGGAATAAAGGCCCATACTTTAACATATGTAATGTTATTTTTCTGGGTTTGGTTAAATAGTGAAATGTATATTATTTATTACAGAACGAATCTTCACACTAAGCCACTAAGGTCTGTCAAATAACAGCAAATGGATAAGAAGAGGTCAAAGCTATCAGGTGCTCAGTTTAGAAAAAAGAGGAAAGAAGAAGAGGGGAAACGAGCAAAAGATAAAGGTATAGAGCTATGTCATCTACTCTTCACTGCTATATTGCACTGCTATTTTGTGATATAGCTTTCTGAGTCATTTGAAGTGTACTATTATGTATATAATTAGCCATTAACCAAGGAGGTTGTATTATTCATTTGTTTCCTATTCTAAAAGTTTAATAAATTGTGCTTAATAACATGTTAAATTAATTGTACTAGCCTATTCATGCATTGGTCTGTTATGTTCTATTTTACTATTTGCAGGGGCACTTTTGAAATATTTTGGAACACCCTCTGCCACTAGCCAGGATGAGAAGCCGTCTACTTCTGCCATTATTGAGGCTGAGGAGCCATCTACCTCCTCAGCCTCACATATGTCTCCACAAATGCAGTCTGATCCTGAGGATGAAGACCCATTTGCTTCTACTTCTCCCCGGCAGGACTCTTCAGGTGAGTTTGTGTGCACATATGTCTGTGAGTGTGTGCGTGTGTGTGGGCCAACATGAGGGGAAAAAAACAAGGGTGTTCAATCCAGGCTCCTAGAAATTAATCCCAGAGCTCTGTTTGTTCCATGTGGGGCTCATTCTCTGAATTTGCTTGTGGCCGATGCTGCTAAGGGATCTATTGATGCCACAAGTTACTTTGGCATCTTGCAGAAGCTTTACAACTTGTTTTCAGCCTCCACACAACGATGGGCCATTTTGAAAAAACATGTGAACATCACATTGAAGATGTGGTCTGATACAAGGTGGGAAAGCAAGATCAAGAGTGTGGAGCCCCTGAGATATCAGGCAGCTGCAGTGAGAGATGCACTGATCGAGGTGAGGGACCACACCAAAGACTCTGTAATAAAGGTCGAGGCTCAATCTCTGTCAGAGGAGGTTGGGTCATACCGCTTCGCCATTTGTTCAGTGGTGTGGCATGACCTGTTGTGCCAAATTCAGCATGTGAGCAAGCAGATGCAGTCTCCTAGCATGCACGTTGATGTTGCAGTAAATCTCCTAAAAAAAACAGAGAGAGGTCTCCGCAATTACAGGGCAACAGGTTTTGTGGCTGCACAAATGGCAGCCACAGATATCTGTGAACAAATGAATGTGGAGGCTGTGTTAAAACAAAAACGGCTGAGGTCCACAAAGCGGCACTTCTCCTATGAAGCATCTGATGAGCCCTTGATTGATGCTTTGAAGAAGCTGGAGGTGACATTTTTCAATGCAGTGGTTGATGCTGCAACATCAGCCATTCAGGAAAGATTTTCCACGTTGGAAATTGTGGGAGAGAAGTTTGGAGTGCTGACACATTTCCAAAATCTCACATTTGAGGAGCTGACAGAACAATGTGTGAACCTTAGTACTACACTACACTTTAAGGGACAATCTGACTTGGATGGCAGAGAGCTTGCACAGGAGCTGAAGAACTTGCCTGACTTGCCATCAAAGACCATATCCTTGCTTGAACTGCTGACATTTATCCATGAAAGGGAGCTCTCTGAAATATATCCAAATTTGTGGACTGCTCTCAGAATTGGTCTTACTCTTCCAGTCACTGTTGCTGAAGCAGAGAGGAGCTTTTCAAAGCTGAAGCTCATCAAATCCTACCTGAGGTCAACTATGTCACAGGAACGCCTTACCGGTCTGGCCATCATCAGTATAAATCATACAATTGCTGAGCAGATTTCATATGATGATTTAATTCATGACTTTGCATCAAGGAAGGTAAGAAGAGTCAGGCTTTAGATGGCAGTTGTGCTGTGGTGCAATTTATTTTGTTTCTTGTTCAAAGTGTAGCATAATAATTACCCTCTCTTAAGTGTCTTATCTATTTATGTGATAGAGCATTTGTACAATTTAGAAATTTGATTCTCTAGTTTATTTATGGCAGTTGTGCAATTTAATTTGTATTTTTCCTGTTCATAGTATCATAATTACATTCTCTTAAGTGAGTTATTCTATTTACGTGATGAAGGATTTGTAAAATTCAGAAATTTGAGTCTTTGTTTTGGTTCTGAAGTTCCAACAATTAGTCCAATAAAAAGTTATTTTGTGAAAGAGTTATTCGAATCCCCCCAAAATAAAGGACAGACATGTGTGTGTGTTGGCGAACATGGGGGGGGGGGGCGCTGAAGGTGAGGTTCGCCCAGGGCGTCATGTAAGCTAGGACCGCCACTGATTATACCCTTACGTGATGAAGAACACTCCGCACCCCGTAGGTGCGCCTGAAAAACTTGTGGGCCCCGCCCTGCCTACCATCGAAGGGTTCTCAGCTAACTTGAGTGAGAGCTACTTTGTGCTTTCTTTCGTAGATGTGCTCCCCCCTCGCGATTTATGGATGTCGATCTTGCCTGTTATAGACCACAAACTCATGTTCCCTCTGTGTGTGAAGTGTGCAGAGTTTTTTGAGAAATATGGGGACTGTAATCACACAATCAACCAGAGGAAGATCAGAGGCGTATATACAAGTCCTGAGCCTTCCCTAGCCTTCCACCACGGGTACAGAATACTGAAGATATATGAGGTGTGGAGGTTTCAGAAGCTCCCCTTTCACACCATATATAAATACTTTTTTGAAGGATAAAGTAGAAGCATCAGGATACCTACGAGAAGTTGAGACCGAAAATGAAAAATCGGCGTATATCCAGCGCTACCGTGATCGTGAAGGGATACAACTTGATCGTGCTCAAATTGTGAGGAACCCTTGCAAGCCCTTTAGTGCAAGGTTGTGCCTAAATAGTCTTTGGGGAAAGTTTTCACAGAATACAAACCAGGGGACTTTACATTTAGCTCAGTTATAGAGAAGTCTGGGATTATTAAAACGCCAACGATAAAGAAGTCATGGAAATCGTGATTAGGTGGTCTGTCGTATTAGTATGTTATTGTAAATTTAAAATATTAAAAAGTGTCTCTCTCCGCGATTAAATATTAACGCTAATTCCGCCCTCGCGTTACCCCGTTTATCCAAATGTTTCGGTATAAATAAAAAGTCAGTAAATAGTAAATAAAATTGTGTAATTATCCCCGGTCCCCTTTCATTGTTCGAAAGTTTAATGGCGGCCACGTCTACCCGTATGCTCGTATAAAGACAGAAAAAACGAGTGATAATAGTAAGAAAAGGGAAATGATGAAAAGAAAGCGAAGAGTAGAAATAAAGAATGTTTTTATATAAATCACGACAGTACAACCGGACCGAATTGGTACAGATGCATCACGTGTCACAAATATACCTGTAGCCAGTTTCACAACAGGCTACGCAAGTATCAAGCTGTGGTATCTGCTGCATTCTCTTGGGTAGAGGGTTCTCTACGCTGATACAGATAGTGTGATATTCACGGAGAGGGAAGGTGAATATATGCCTCCTATTGGGGAATTCCTTGGAGAGTTGACTGACGAGATCAAGGATACGCTGATTCTTTTGTCTCAACATGCCCAAAAACTTACGGTGTATGCGTGAGGGGTGGGGAGGAGTACAAGTACACCGTGAAGGCTAAAGGCATCACGCTTAACCATGCCAACTGCCAATCGTCAACTTTGAATCGCTCAAAATCTAGTGAGCTTAGAAGACGATGGTAATGAGGGTGACCAGCCACCCCACCGGGTTGTGGGGACTCATAACTTTCGAGCACAGAAATTAGGGGGCGTGAAAGAACTTAGGGCACGAAGGTTTGTCATAACACCTAGAGGAAACGATACCAGGTGCCTGGCAACTACGACATTGTACCCTTTGGGTACCGTGGTCCTTGAATGTCTCTCTCTCTCTCTCTACATATATATATATATATATATATATATATATATATATATATATATTATACTTGGGCGGGTTACCCGGTGAGTTTAACCCTCAAGTACAATAGAGTACTCCTTTGCGGTCCTGAGGGGACCTACAGAGTGCGCTGACCCCTTTTTGGTCACTTGCGGAATCCGGGAGCTTCCTTAGCCCTTGTTCCACTCGTCGAGTTTAGATTAATTATGATGGGATTAACTTAGAGTCAGCTTTAATTTTAGGCTTTTTAAAGAAGTTAAAATAAGCGGATTACAGGCGAGAGTTTATAATAAGTGGTTAACTTTTGAGTTCACATGGTCATATTTAGATTAAGTTCACCGGGCTTTAATTAAGTGAGTTATTCTGAAGTTTAGACGTGACAATTAAGGTCACGTAGAAATAAACGAACTAAGTCTGCTGGCGTTTCCTTCAGTCAGATCATCAACACCGATATTCCGATACGAAGCTCGCTCCCTAATTGAGGTAGGTGAAATTTACTCTTCACCCAGGGGTAAGTTACGTTAATTCAAAGCCAGACGGCCCTCTTCTTGAAAACAACCTCTGTGCTTCGTTCTAGGTCCGCTGTAAAGCAAGTTAATGAAATACGGGCAACTCGCTCCTCGTCGCCCGCGATAAAGTGAAGAACGATTTCCTTCTAAGACTTACTACCCTTAAGCCCGTTCTAAAATCGTCTTAAAGCAAAACTAATGAATACGAGGCAACTTGCACACATTACCCGCGGAGACTCAAGGCGAGATGAGCTCTACCCAAAGTCTGGCTGAGAGCTACTCAGAATCTAGAATCTGTCCTTCAAATGCTGGACCCCCTCCTTATATAGGAAGGAATCCATTCTCACTTACGTCAGAGTGGTGAGTCACAGTGAGACCAAGAGAATTTGTGATTCTCAGAGTCAAAGGTTCCTATCTTGAAACTCGAACCGGATGTGAGATGTTAGCTCGGAAGGTACATGGGCAACCAGCAAACGCAAAATATCACGGGAATACATCTGAGCGCTTTTAATTGGAAAGACTGGCTGTTTTAACATTATATTTAATAGTTTTTCATATTTCGGGCATGTACTTAAGGGCGTAGAAAAGATTAGGCTACTTCTCGCGTCAATCATTGAGATATATGCGAGCGCCTGCTCTTGTAGGAGCTCCAAATGCCGGTCGGACATGCTAACCACTACACCAAGGGCATCGATCAGTCAGAAGTCGTAATTCTCCTACATACGAGCGAAATCGAATGCCCTGAAGGGGCACCTTCTCATGCCGTACATATATACATTTTAACTGCAAACAACACACAGTATAATTAATGTAAAGAACGACGCTTGTGTAGAAGAGCGTCCGCACAAGAAGAGGAGAAAGACCGGCAATTGGATGATCCCGGGTTCGATTCCTGGGAGGTGCCTCATTTTTCATTTGTTCGTTCTTTCACCTCTTCTTGTGCGGACGCTCTTCTACACAAGCGTCGTTTATGTTGAATATAGATATCCACATACTTTGAATAGTGAAATAATGTTAAATCGTATTTATTGTGTAGTACAAAGCAATGAGGATGTAACTGGATTCGATTACGTGAGTTTAGTATTTTATTTAAGCGCGATAGAACTTAAAGCGCGTATATATATATACTGTATATATACGCGCTTTAAGTATATATATATATATATATATATAGAGGGTGATCAAATTATTAGAGCCACTACATAAAAAATAGTTTTTCTTGTATAAGTTTATTTCTAATGCTAATAATAGTAAAATTTGGCTAATTTAAACACTTATTTTATTTCAGAATATATTTATATACCCTCTACAGTTATATTAAACACATTTAGTACTTAGTGGGTCCTCCTTTGGCCTTAATTAAGGCAGCGACCCGTCTAGGCATACTCTCTATACAGGCTTTGCAGCTGGCCTGTATCTCAGGATCACGGTTCTAAACGGCAATTATTCGTTCTATTAACTGTATTCGAGTTGTTATTTCCTCGCCTTTCATTCTACGCTTTACTATTTCCCATAGGTTTTCGATAGGGTTCATATCCGGAGAATTTCCTGGCCAATCCACGAGAGGGATATTCTTTGCAGCCAGAAAACTTTTAACTGACTTTGCAGTGTGGCATGGGGCCGAATCTTGCATAAAATGGAATGGCTTACCATTTGGAAACCAGTCGGCGATCTGTGGAATAAGTCTTGTTTCCAAAACCTTTCGGTATTGGTCCTGCCTCATAGTACCCTCAACAATGTAAATTCGTCCAGTACCTTTACCGCTTATCACTGCCCATATCATGACAGATGTTGGATGCTTAACCGTACTTACGACACAGTCTGGATGATATTCCTCACCAACACGTCGCCTAACGTACTGTGATTTATCAGATATGACTTGGAATGTGGATTCGTCACTGAAACACACCTGTAAATGAAAAGAGAAAGAAATGATTGCAACCAAAATGAAATGTGCCTTGTCATACAAATATCAAAATAATACATTTTACTCAAAAAAGCATACAAGATCACTAAAATATTGTGACTTACCGATTTCCAGTCATCTACGATGAACTTTGAGTAGTATTTATCCCACTTTAAGCGTTTTTGTTCATTGTTGGAGTCAATTTTGGCGTTTTCCTTGGCCGGCAACTAATCAATCCAAATTCCCTGGCACGCCGTCTTAAGGTCATTGTCGAAATGTTGATGTTTTCCTTCTCCAGCTCCAATTTAAGTTTGTTAGTAGTGCTTCTCCTATTATTTACTAGTTTCTTTTCAATGCATCTGTCGGCTCTAGGAGTAGTTATCCTTTTCCGACCACATTTACCCTTTCTTTTTGGAGTCAGCTCTGGATTATCCCTTCAACTTTAATTTTTGATGCGATCCTGTCAACACTCGCACGTGACACATTCAGTTATCGGGCTATTTTTCTGTGAGAATAATCAGTTGCAGTCAGCAGCGAGAGCATTCTACATTTCTTCTTTGGCGATAGATCACATTTCTTACCCATGTTGGGTAGCCTACAGTACATAAAAGTTATTCCTGTAAAGAAACACTAATTTAATAAAAAGAATCACAATACGTTGCTGAGAAACAATATCATGGGTGTATGAGTGCATATCCCACGTACAATGGTTTAAATATAATAACTTATCATTAACTTATCATACACTTAACGCACCTGACCACTTGACACAACCTTCCACGTTCACAGCTGAAACACTACTGAACCCACTTTTCACATACTCCCCTCCCCCTACTCCCCAAATTAACCCCTATCCCCAGTTTCTGTTATTCAGGTAGAGAACACTACATGTGTTAACAATTTGGAATACTGTCTGCATACTTAAAAGGTTATTATTTAAACTAAAAACACCATATTATAATGAAATGTGTTTTTCAAGGGGTGGCTCTAATAATTTGATCACCTTCTGTATGTATATATGTATATATATATATATATATATGTGTGTGTGTATATATATGTGTGTGTATATATATGTGTGTGTGTGTATATATATGTGTATATATATATATATATATATATATATATATATATATATATATATACTGTATATTATCTATGTATTATATTTAGAATTCTTCTGCACTATTATTTTTGAAGTTTATATATAAGTGCGTATTTTTTAATGCGTGTACATATATTAAACCTGCATATAGATTTCTTCTGTATTATTATTTTTTATGCTTATATATAAGGGTGCATTTTTTTATGCATGTGTATATATATTAAACGTGTATATAGATTTCTCCTGTACTATTATTATTATTTTTTATTGTACAGTATATTTATTTACTATATAGTTCCCGCTTAAAGTGTGTATTTTTTTATGTATATAGATTTCTGTACTATTATTATTTTTGATTGTATATTTATTTCCTATATATTTCCCGAGCTGAATAAATGTATGTCAAATAACTATTCCTGTTTTCAATGCAATTTCAAGCTATATATACTACATATATGTATGTGTGTGTGTGTATATATATATGTATATATATATATATAGAGAGAGAGAGAGAGAGAGAGAGTATATGTTAAATAAATCGTTTGGCGAATAGTGTATAAATAAACAGAATGATGTAGTTTGTTTTATTATTCAAAGTGTATATATAAACGATATTATTTTTGAGTGATTTAATGAAACAGTTGCGTTGATGGGGGTATATATATATATATATATATATATATATATATATATATATATATATATATATATATATATAAACGATATTATTTTTGATGCATGTGTGCTTTAATTCGGATAAATAAATATATACATGTATACACTACGTCTTCTAAACAATCCAACTGGCTGGCTCTACATTCTTGCACTCTCTCCTCTCCATTAATATATATATATATATATATATATATATATATATAAATATATATATTGCCAAGACGATTGGCTAATACGCTTTGTAAGCCAACTGATGCTAAAGGACGATGGCTGATCTTCATTATGCGATGAGCCATGGCTGAGAAAGCATCTTCTCTCCATTAATATATATATATATATATATATATATATATATATATACAAGGGACAAATTAAACAAAATAAACAGCGCAGTCTGGCAATTATTTTTGCACTCTCTCCTCTCCTTTAATATATATATATATATATATATATATATATATATATATATATATATATATATATATATATATATTAGTGGTGGACCGGATATCCGCATCATTTTTAACATCCGTATCCGCACTTCTGACTGCGGATGTTATGCGGATATTACCTCTAATAAATTATGCAATTTACAATTAAATTAGCTTATAAAGTAGCTTATAAGGCTGTCATGCACATTTCATGTAAAGTATTAATTATTAATAAACAAACAAATATATAAACCTCAAAATATAAATACCTGGTAACAGAAAATTGAATGGAACTTGTTTCATTGAATTTTCTGTGGCTGAAACTCTTGAGAAAGTTATTACTTTTATCATAATGAAAACATAATATTAATTTTAATTCTTATGCATTGCCTGCCATAATAGTAATATCACGAAATTTGAAAAATTATGTCATTCATAATTCTATATTATATTGACAGATTAACTAAATATCTGCATCCGCATCCACGGATATTGAAATTAAAGATCCGCATCCGCAGATGTTGAAAACCTGACATCCGGTCCACCACTAATATATACATAATATTGTCTTTTAAGTCAACTGGCTGATTAAGCCTTCTACGCCAACTGGCTCTACATTCTTACTCTCTCCTGGTTGGGCTGACTCTTCATTATGTTATGAGGCATGATAGCGAAAATCTCTCTCTCTCTCTCTCTCTCTCTCTCTCTCTCTCTCTCTCTCTCTCTCTCTCTCTCTCTTTTAATATATATATATATATATATATATATATATATATATATATATATACACTCCTTCTAAACGCCTTCTAAGCCAACTGAGGCTGTCAAGAACTTCATTATGCGACGAGACATGCCAGCAAGAACATCTCTTTCAACCTTCTGAACCTCGTTAACCTCATTGCTGTTCCGTGCGTTGGTCTCTCTTCACACGAAGGTCAAGCTGGTGGCCCCGCCTCTAGGTCTGGCTTCGTGGAGAAGCGAGTTGCTTTCTTGCGCTCTCCACAGTACATAGTCATGTACACCCGGCTCATCTGGTGCCGTCTTGAGCCAGGCATCTAGTCTTCTCTTGAAGACTTCAACTTTGACCCCTGTAACGTTTCTGAGGTCCTTTGGAAGCTGCTTAAAAAGTCTTGGCCCCCTGACAACCAAGCTATTTTCCTTCAGTGTTGAGGTCCCTTGTCGGGCCTTTAATTTGGGAATACTACACATTCTGCCTTTCCTATTTTCCAGTGTTGTTTGAATGGTAATTGGGTTTAGTTTTAGGTTTGGTACCAGTTTTTCGATCATTTTCCATATATAGATTATGGTGTACCTCTCTCTTCTCCTTTCCAGGAAGTACAGATTTAGTTTACGTAGTCCTTCCCAGTAGTTGAGTTCTTTGCAGCCATCAATCTTGGCTGTGAAATGTGTCAGCGTTTCTTCTAGTTTATTAGTTTCTTCCTTTTTATACGGGGACGTCAAAACTGAGCAGTATTCAAGTTTTGGTATAATCAGTGTTTTTAGTAGGGGAATCATTACTGTCCTGTTCCTTCTTTTGAACGTTCTTAGTACCTGTCCCACGACTCTTTTCGCTTTATTTATTGCTATCTGATTTTGTGTTTCGAATTTCGTATCATCGGTCATTATTACCCCCAAATCGATCGCTTTCGTGCTTCTCTGAATTTCCTGGCTATCTGGAGCATAATATGCAGTCTGTTTAAGTTTCTCTTTTCTACCATATCTCAAGAGCTGAAATTCTCTGTTAAATGTCATGTTGTTGTCTTCTGACTATTTGTACATTTTGTTCGTGTCCCTCTGCAAGGCCTCCACTTCATTTACATCGCTGATTTTTCTGCTGATTTTTGTATCGTTTGCAAAGGATCTACAGAAGCTAAGGCTAACAAAGACCCTAAGATCCACTCTAAAGTTAGCCAGAGAGAAAGGAAAGCGTAGGGGGTTAAGAGAAGAGAATAAGGGGTTAAGTAAGTAGCAACACCTATCTATCATTCGTCGGTTAACATTCATTCAAAAAAAGAGAAAAAAGACTCATCATCATCATCACCCGCCGGCCATTGCCGACAAGTCGGACAAATAGTCAAAGAGAATAGGAAAAGGGTGAAAGATGAAAAGAAGTAAAACAAGAACGCTTACAATCCATGCAAACACAGTCTTAACTCACTGTCATACCATGCAAACTACAGACATGCAAGTAAAGAGAGTTACAGACATGCAAGTAAAGAGATAAGAAAAAAAAATAGGTAAAGTTAAACAAAAAGTGAGTTAGTTTACGCTACGAGCTACATCTACGTTCGTGTTAGTCTAATTTTTTTTTTAAATAATAATTTAATTGCTGGCATCACACGCTGGCATGTCACAAGCTGGCATTATCGTCAACAAACTCATCCTCGACCACCACCACCAGAGCTCCTGTTGCCAATTGTTTTTTTTTATTTTAAACAACGTTAATATTTTTAAAATGCATATCTAAACGGTTCTTAAACATATTAACACTGGTAGAGTTAACGACTGACGCGGGAAGATTATTCCATTTATCAATTACTTTAAACGTAAAGAAGTTTTTAGCAATATTAGTAATGAAACGTCTGCCACGCAACTTAAATCCGTTATTACGAGTATTGCTATTATCGAAAGTGAACAGTTTGTCAAAATTTACGTTATCGATGTTATTAACGATTTTGAAAACTTCAATAAGCTCCCCCCTTTATCTCCTAGTTTCGAGTGAATGCAAGTCTAACTCTTTTATCCTATCTTCATAAGGCTTGTTGCGCAATGACGGAATTAGTTTCGTGGCACGACGCTGAACCCTTTCTAACCTATCAATATCCTCACGCAAATACGGGCACCAAAACTGAACGGCATATTCTAAATGAGGCCTGACTAGGGACTTGTAAAGGGGCAATATAATATCCTTCGATTTAAATTCGAAATTACGCGCTTTGAAGCCTAACCAGTGATGAGGTGCCAAAATTTTAATAAAAGGTTCCCTATATAAAAAGTTCGGATTTAAAGGATGTGCCACAGTATGTAGTTTTTGTACCTTTCTCCATAAGAAGTGGCAATGCATTGTGTCATTGGGAGTTGTACTCGTACTTAACAATAAAAAAAAAAAATTTAGAATAAATTTGAAAAGAAGAAAATATGAAGAATATTTAAGTACATTAGTTATTACTAATTAGGTAATAATTACAAAATAGCTTCAAGATAACACAAAGAAATTATTATTTTGAAGAACATTTAAATACATACCTTATTTAGTACTAATTAGGTAATAATTTCCAAATGGCCAGAGAGTACTATTTTTCCTTTGCATTTGAAGTTTATTTCGTACGCCGTATTATTTTGTACACCATTTTATTTTGTACACCGTTTTATAAGATTATTCGGTTTTCAGATCATTTTATAACAATATTTGTTTGCGTAACAATTTTTAACAACCGGTTCTAAACTGCTTCAAAATTTTGACAACCGGTTCGCGCGAACTGGTGCGAACCGGCTCCAGCTCACCACTGAGCCTAACATCCTATTAGCTTTTCCGCAAGACTCCAGGCACTGGTTCCTAACTTTTAAATCCTTAGATACGCGCACGCCCAAATCTACTTCCTCGTCAACGCTCGCTAACTGTCTATTGTCCATCGTGTACGTGTAATTATTGTTACGAGAACCTATATGCAAAACTTTACATTCGTCTACGTTAAATTGCATCTGCCACTTATCCGTCCACTCCATAATCCTATTTACATCGTCTTGGAGCCTATTTCTATCGTCCTCGTTAACAACCTTACCGCCTATTTTAGTATCGTCCGCAAATTTTGACACGTTACTAGTCAATCCTACATCTATATCGTTAATGTAAATTACGAACAGCAATGGGCCTAACAGTGAACCCTGTGGGACACCGCTACCTACATCCAACCACCCCGATTCACCACCATTAACAACGACCCTCTGTCTCCTAGCACGAAGCCATTCCTTTAACCAGTTAGCTACCTGACCGCGTATTCCGTGCGCTTTAACCTTCGCAATTAATCTTCTATGCGGAACTGTATCGAACGCCTTTTTAAAATCTAAATAAATAACGTCATCCGCTCTATGCCTATCGTATTCGCGCACTGTTTCGTTATAAAATTCTAACAAATTAGTTAAACAAGATCTATGGCGTCGAAACCCATGCTGACTACTATTAATCAAATCTCGACTTTCTAAGTGATTGATGATACGATCCCTAACTACGGATTCCAAAAGTTTACCGACAATTGACGTTAAGCTAATGGGCCGATAATTGCTACCTACCGTGCGGTCGCCTTTTCTAAAAATAGGCGTGACGTTGGCTAATTTGAAGTCTTCAGGAATAATCCCCGTTTCGAGTGACTGATTAAAAATCTTCGTTAAGGGGCCTACGATAACGTCTTTCAAATCTTTCAAATGTCTGGGATAAAAAGCGTCAGGGCCTGGAGCCTTGCTAACTTTTAGCCTATCGATATAATGCGCAATCTCACCCTCGTAAACAGTTATTTCATCCAAAATAGTCTCGCTACTAAATGGAACGATATCGTCCACGTCGGGGACATTATTTACGTCTTCTACGGTATAAACTGCCGCAAAAAAGTTATTGAAAATACCCGCCATCGCCTGAGCGTCAGAAGCCAAAGCGCCGCTAACATCCACAAGAGGGCCTATGTTATCTTTTATCGGCTTACGATTATTGACGTATTCAAAAACTTTTTTGGATTATGTTTACTATCCGCAGCTATAAGTATCTCTAAATTACGCTTAGCATTCCTAACTGATCTTTTAACCTGACGTCTAAGCTCGATATATTTATTAAAGATAGCTACCGTGCCATTGCGCTTATTAAGTCTATACGCTCTATTACGCTCGTTTATGAACTCGCCTATTTCCCTAGTCCACCACTTGGGCCTACCATGATTTCTAGCGCGCTTGGGCCTACGAGGAATAAACTCCCTTTCGATATTCATAAAACTTTCTTTAAACGCCTCCCAATGCAAATTTGTGTCATTACCCATAAATAAGTTATCCCAGTCCACTACTCTCATCCTATCCGCGAAACTATCAAACTTAGCCCTACGAAAATCAGGGACTTCTATTACGTTACTATCCTTAGTTTTTTCTATCAATAACTTAAACCTAAGAATTTGATGATCACTATATCCTAAACCCTCGCCTACTTCTAGACTATCGACTATATTTTCGCCGTTCGTCATCACCAAATCTAAAATATTGTCACCGCGCGTTGGTTTGGTAACTATCTGTCGTAAAAAATTATCCTCCATGAACTCAATCAATCTCAAACCCTCCTCATTACCAGTAAAAGTCTCGTAATTAACATTAGGGCAGTTAAAGTCTCCGACAATTATACTATTCCGATTGTCAATAAAGTTACCAAGAAGTGAGTAAAATCTACTATCGGTATCAAAGGGTTAGGGTTAGGGTTATTATTAGTTTAGGTTACCCCTTTGGGGGAAGTCTTTCTCCCGGGCCTCCCTTCAAACCCCCTCTCCCCCTTCATGCAGCTTGGGGTAAGTGACCCCCCCTACCTTACCCCACCCCCTACACCCATTTCATCATTGATCATCTTGCATGCAATTGATTTCCACTCTACATTTTTGCGGGCATGCTACTAGTACCATCCACATTCCATAATTGTGGAAATTTTTATTTAATGTGTATCTTCACCTCATATAATAAAATTATTACAGGATCATATTTTATGAAAAACTGCATACCTAAAACAGCGGTGATATCTTTAATGCTTTTTAAAACATATAACACTCATTAATAGAACCAAGACATTGAGAGGCACTAATGTACCTAAAAAATGCAGAGAAATAGACAAAATAAGGAGTTAAATATATGCTCGTGTCATTTCATTCCACTACCAGATGGTCAATTTCCCAAACACATGAGAAAATCAAAGATCTTATTGTTATGATTTCACAACTGACAGATTTAAAAATTAGTTATATTACTGTTAGATTTAGCTACTTCTCAGTTTTCCTAACTAATCAATTTCCTAACAAACGGAATATACTGTAGTAATAGGGTGTGTCAATTTTGGGGGTGAAATGACTAAATTGAAAATCATGTGATTTGGTAGCAATTTAATGTAATCATTTGACATACAAAATAATATCCTTGCTTCAAAAACAATAAAAAATAACTCCTACCTACATCAATTTTAATTCAAAAATTCCATTTTTCCGTAAATTCGTAACAAAATAACAAATGTGCGCAAACATCCTATCAACATTTAAAGTGGCAATAAGATATCATTCAGAATCTTTATTTGAAAGTAACCAATGCAGTCATGTCCTTTTTGCTGCGGTTCCTTGACATCAGCTTTCGGTTTGCTACTTGCGCTTTGATGTAGCCTTCTCGCCTCTCGTGACTGTAAACTTGACTAGTTGCTTCTGTCACCATTTTCACACATCTCTCCACACTCTGAGTGAAAGAAGGCCACTTTGGCACTTGCATTGGGGCCTCTTTAAGTTGTGTTAAATCTTTGTTTGTTATACATGTTGTCAGTGGTGGCTCCAAAACTTCCGAACTCAAGTTAACTAATTCTGACAATTTCGTGGCATTGACGTTTATCGGAGGTACCTTCCTTGTCTGAACAGAGCAGTCTCCCAGCTGGTCATCATCTAGTGATGTTCCTCTAAGCTTTAGAATGATTTCCACAGCCTCAGTTCGCTCTTTGGTACATTGGCTGCAGAGTACTGCTTGCAAAACTGCCTCTGGCCTAGCATACCAAGCGGACCTTCTCACCACAGGTAACACGATGTCCACCACTACTTTCCTTTGGGTTCTCAGTAGCTGTAATTGAAACAAGATGTGGTTGGGCCCCTCCATCCACACTGGATTAAGTTTTACATTGAACCAGTGAGGAAGATAAAACCCAATAATAAATTCAACAATCAACATCAAATTCTGTAGCATTTTGCCCTTCAGTGCATGTTTGGAAACCCAAATCCTGCAGAAACGAATCGCTGTAGTTAACCAACGACTGTGACTTACGGGTCCAATCTCCAAGAGAGCCAGATTTTGAGGCAACTCTCCTGATCTGATTGCTTGAACAATACGATAAGCGTAAGATTGATCCGTGCTGAGGTCTTTGATAACTTCTTCAGACAACACTGGAAGGGGAGGGCCTACTTCGACCTTTGGAAATTTTGTATTTATTTCTAATTTCGTTGCTTCATCTAGCATGTTGCCAAGGGGGCCTGACCACTTGTTGTTGCTCTTTGTAGGACCATCAAGTTCCTGGATGAGACGACGAAGAGGTAGTTCCCCTGTGTGCAAATCACATACAATCCAAACAAGCCTTCTTCCAAGTTTTTCTCTAAATGCGTCATAACACTGCCCTGCCATCCAGTGTTCACCGCAGTTGAGTCTCCACCAACGGCCTGCAGTGAACTGTCACGTCTTCTTTCTTGAAGTCAACATATTATTTGATCAGCAATTGCCTCTGCATGTTTCTTGCCTTCTACTTCTGCTTCAGGAACAAAGTGAAACAAATAGCGGCCACCAGGTTCGGAACACACAGAGTAATGTTCTTCTTTGATGAGACCGGGAAACTTTCTGTCCATTCCCTCTACCTCTAGGAGAACTTTTGTGTCATCTCTTCTTCCATCAAACAAAAGGCAAGAGAGACCTTCCTCCTTCAAATCTTTTTCATGCTGATCAGAAATTTCCTTCATTATTTTTTCTTGTACTCTTCTTATCTTATTATGATCTATCACTAAGGATGTATCCTCTCGGCTGATGAGGCCTGCATTTATCCAAGCGGCAGTGGCAATCTCTGCAGTCACTCGTAGCCCCGTATGGTGGCGAATACTGGCAAGGGCAATGTTTGAGATGTCTTTAGTGTTGTATTTCATTCTTTTCGGCGAAGGTTCAGATGGCATTTTGGGCTATCATCTGATGTTGCTTCTTTCTGTTCATCTGACGAGCTTTCAAAGAAGTGAGAAACCTCTTGATAGAACTCTTCATCTCTTTGGGTGGCTTCTTCACTCTTTTTTTTCTTCCCTCTCTCGGATTTTCTCTTTTTTCTTAGCAATAACAATCTGTTTTTTGGTTTCTGAATAATCTGCCGAACCAATCTGCATACTTCCTTGGCCTCCTGCCTTTGTTTTCTGCGCCTTTATGAAAGCCAGCTCCAAAACAGGGATCTTCTTCTCACGAGGACAGCGACAATCAATGTGAGGGTGAGGTTCTCTTCTGCATGAGGGAGAACAATTGGCTTCAGAACACAACTCTATGGGACATTGGCAGTTAAAAATGTCAAGAAGAGTATGAAGTGTGTGCAGAAATTTATTTTTCTTTGCTAGTTTTCCTTTACCAAGTGATGTCGCAACTGTTTTGTGCCACAGCTTTGTTAATTTTAGCTCAATAGTTCTATACTGATTGAGTACAGGTGGTTTGAATAACACATTAACTTTTTTCCACTGATGCAGAAGAGGGGGAATCATGTCCCTTATGAGCTCTTTCTCTGTGTAGTTCCTTCTATCCTTTGTATTTTGTTCACGAAGGAGTAACCCTAGTCTCAGCATGTCTCGCACTGTTGGTAGTTCTGATACGGGAAGCTCCTTGCCTGTACCGACTAACAGGCTCAAGTGGCATGACGACTAACCTCTTGTCTTCAATTTTGGCATCTTAGGAATATCTGAAAAGAAAGAAAAACATTTAAGTATTTTATATCAATTACGATGTTTCAAAGTTTAGTCATTCGATGTTCTAAAATTCAATAAAAAAATATTTCATGGGATTACAACATAATTAGACAGAAGAATATGATAATAATAAATAATTGTAATAATCAATAATCCATACTTACAGTTAAACTGTAGTATTCGTCTAGCTCTAGTAGAATAACTATGAAGTAGGTACAAGAGCAATAACAGCAAACCACCGTCTATGACATCTAAGAGGCAACTGAGGACTGAGAGTGAGGGACAGTTCTATTCATGTTGTGACTTGTACATTGTACAACAACTATATGACCTTGAAAACACTCCATATGCGATCAGTGGGATAATTCTGTGACAGATGAATAGTTAATCAATTTATGTCTTATTATTTAGTAAAAGAGTCAATTTCTGAAACTTTAAGGTAAAATTGATGTAGGTAAGGGTTATTTTATTTCATTTTGGTTAATTGGCCAACCAAAATGAAATAAAATAACCCTTGCCTACATCAATTTTACCTTAAAGTTTCAGAAATTGACTCTTTTACTAAATAATAAGACATGAAAAGACAATATTTTCACTACCAAAATTGATTTGAAAAAAGTTGACAAAATTGACACACCCTACTGTAGTAAGGTATCCTAGAATAAGGTAATAAAATGAACCAAGCATTTTGCCCGAATCTGTGATGTCATTGCCCGAATACTCAAGCTACCCTGACTTTTTCGGGCGGCTGAAGACCCCCCCCCCCTCCCGACACCCCGCCTCGTACGCCTATGATGCTGTGCATAAAAAGAATACAATAGAAAAAAAAAACCATCTTATCAAAAACCTTTTCGTTATTGTACAACTGGATACATGCAAAGAATTGTCACTGGAAATCAGCGCACCTTGTCTTTCACGAAGATAAAATAAACGTATTGTCATTAGTGAGTAGTGGCTTGTCAGGTGAAACTTAGACTCTCCTCTCCCTCTCCTTTTCATATACTGTTTTTATTGCATTTACAGAGTACTCCAAAAGAAATGTATGAATTTTAGCCTTTATTGGTACGAAAACAACAAATCACAAATGAGAGAACCAAACAAAATATTATTTTTGTACTGCAGAGTTTGTATAATGACTTATTTACGGCATCAATGACCTATTCACGATAAACTATGGCAAGCACATATTTACTTCGAAACACTCCCGTTCTTCATTGATTTACATGAGACGGGGTTTATTTACAAACACCTATTCTTTAATGTAGCCCACCTTGAAATAGTGCCGTGCTCACAGTTTGGAGATTTTGAAGGGCAATTCGCATAACCGACATTTGATTTACATTTTTACTATGAAAAATCCATTATGTAAATTTTATATGTTAACGTATGATGTCATTTTATTTGGTTCTATATATCGTGTTATTTCCATACCAGTAGGGTATATGTTAAAACTCTCGCTTTTTTCGGGGGGGAACAGCCTGCCTTTCTTATAAATCTTTGTACAAAACAGATATACAACTTCACCTTTATTAACACATTCACCAGTAACAGCCTTCAATCTCTAATACTCTTCTCATACAGACAAGCTTATGTAAGAACTTCTCTAAATACTCATGTAAAATCCAGTACACATGTACCATCAGTAACCAAAGTGGGACGTAAGGCAGTTGTAGCCTAGCGTAATCCATGGCAAGTGGTGTGAATGAGCTGTATGGGCAGTGGCGGTCCTAGCTTACATGACGCCCTGGGCGAACCTCACCTTCAGCGCCCCCCCCCCCATGTTCGCCAACACACACACATGTCTGTCCTTTATTTTGGGGGGATTCGAATAACTCTTTCACAAAATAACTTTTTATTGGACTAATTGTTGGAACTTCAGAACCAAAACAAAGACTCAAATTTCTGAATTTTACAAATCCTTCATCACGTAAATAGAATAACTCACTTAAGAGAATGTAATTATGATACTATGAACAGGAAAAATACAAATTAAATTGCACAACTGCCATAAATAAACTAGAGAATCAAATTTCTAAATTGTACAAATGCTCTATCACATAAATAGAATAAGACACTTAAGAGAGGGTAATTATTATGCTACACTTTGAACAAGAAACAAAATAAATTGCACCACAGCACAACTGCCATCTAAAGCCTGACTCTTCTTACCTTCCTTGATGCAAAGTCATGAATTAAATCATCATATGAAATCTGCTCAGCAATTGTATGATTTATACTGATGATGGCCAGACCGGTAAGGCGTTCCTGTGACATAGTTGACCTCAGGTAGGATTTGATGAGCTTCAGCTTTGAAAAGCTCCTCTCTGCTTCAGCAACAGTGACTGGAAGAGTAAGACCAATTCTGAGAGCAGTCCACAAATTTGGATATATTTCAGAGAGCTCCCTTTCATGGATAAATGTCAGCAGTTCAAGCAAGGATATGGTCTTTGATGGCAAGTCAGGCAAGTTCTTCAGCTCCTGTGCAAGCTCTCTGCCATCCAAGTCAGATTGTCCCTTAAAGTGTAGTGTAGTACTAAGGTTCACACATTGTTCTGTCAGCTCCTCAAATGTGAGATTTTGGAAATGTGTCAGCACTCCAAACTTCTCTCCCACAATTTCCAACGTGGAAAATCTTTCCTGAATGGCTGATGTTGCAGCATCAACCACTGCATTGAAAAATGTCACCTCCAGCTTCTTCAAAGCATCAATCAAGGGCTCATCAGATGCTTCATAGGAGAAGTGCCGCTTTGTGGACCTCAGCCGTTTTTTGTTTTAACACAGCCTCCACATTCATTTGTTCACAGATATCTGTGGCTGCCATTTGTGCAGCCACAAAACCTGTTGCCCTGTAATTGCGGAGACCTCTCTCTGTTTTTTTTAGGAGATTTACTGCAACATCAACGTGCATGCTAGGAGACTGCATGCTTGCTCACATGCTGAATTTGGCACAACAGGTCATGCCACACCACTGAACAAATGGCGAAGCGGTATGACCCAACCTCCTCTGACAGAGATTGAGCCTCGACCTTTATTACAGAGTCTTTGGTGTGGTCCCTCACCTCGATCAGTGCATCTCTCACTGCAGCTGCCTGATATCTCAGGGGCTCCACACTCTTGATCTTGCTTTCCCACCTTGTATCAGACCACATCTTCAATGTGATGTTCACATGTTTTTTCAAAATGGCCCATCGTTGTGTGGAGGCTGAAAACAAGTTGTAAAGCTTCTGCAAGATGCCAAAGTAACTTGTGGCATCAATAGATCCCTTAGCAGCATCGGCCACAAGCAAATTCAGAGAATGAGCCCCACATGGAACAAACAGAGCTCTGGGATTAATTTCTAGGAGCCTGGATTGAACACCCTTGTTTTTTCCCCTCATGTTGGCCCACACACACGCACACACTCACAGACATATGTGCACACAAACTCACCTGAAGAGTCCTGCCGGGGAGAAGTAGAAGCAAATGGGTCTTCATCCTCAGGATCAGACTGCATTTGTGGAGACATATGTGAGGCTGAGGAGGTAGATGGCTCCTCAGCCTCAATAATGGCAGAAGTAGACGGCTTCTCATCCTGGCTAGTGGCAGAGGGTGTTCCAAAATATTTCAAAAGTGCCCCTGCAAATAGTAAAATAGAACATAACAGACCAATGCATGAATAGGCTAGTACAATTAATTTAACATGTTATTAAGCACAATTTATTAAACTTTTAGAATAGGAAACAAATGAATAATACAACCTCCTTGGTTAATGGCTAATTATATACATAATAGTACACTTCAAATGACTCAGAAAGCTATATCACAAAATAGCAGTGCAATATAGCAGTGAAGAGTAGATGACATAGCTCTATACCTTTATCTTTTGCTCGTTTCCCCTCTTCTTCTTTCCTCTTTTTTCTAAACTGAGCACCTGATAGCTTTGACCTCTTCTTATCCATTTGCTGTTATTTGACAGACCTTAGTGGCTTAGTGTGAAGATTCGTTCTGTAATAAATAATATACATTTCACTATTTAACCAAACCCAGAAAAATAACATTACATATGTTAAAGTATGGGCCTTTATTCCCAATAATATTAATCTGGAAGCATTTTGCATTGTTTAGGTCTTTTATGGGAAGGTTTATGGAAAATGCAATAGATGGTTTTTTATTAATAAAAATATATTTATTGATCTCTTATTATTTATTTTATTTTATTTTTTATTTATTTCTTTATTTATTTATTCTTATTTTATTTTTATTTTTTTGCAGGCGCTCATGCCGCCCCTCCACAAATGCCGCCCTGTGCGGCTGCCCATATTGCCCATATGAGGAACCGCCACTGTGTATGGGACTTCATATACTAGAATAATTTGTTTCATTCACTAGAAACATTTTCTAGAATTTAATATTTGCTATGACTTTTATATGTCTACTTATTTCGAAATGAGCATATAACATATATATTAGAAATGATATACAACAAAAATATTTTCTGAAAGATAAGAAATTAACTGAACCTTCATTATTTGTGACATTTCTTTCCACTAGCGTTCTTCGATTTGCTTAATTCCGAGCGAAATTCGAATGAAGTATAATACATCTGAAATTTCGAATAACCGCAATATTGTCATGCCAATAATTACATCTCGCCCTTTGGGAAGAATGGGAAATTTGATGGGAGAATATGCAACACTCTTTGCTCTCGGTAAACTCTACAACGTTTCGGTGTTTTTACATCCTAAAATGGAAAAACTATTAAACCGCATATTTCCACACATCAGCATGAAGCGTTTACCATCAGGTATGCAATTTAGGTATTATCTATTCACTGAGAAATTATGCTTCAAAATTGCTTGTGCTTAAACTTAAACTTTGTACTTGTAAACAAATCCAGTGCTTTTAACCTACCACAAAAGTCGAAATTAAATTATTATTAAAAAAATACTGCATATGTTCGTGATATTTTCGTTAGTTAGCCTTATAAGGCTAACTGAAGAAGGCTAGGGGGCCCTGATCTTCAGGTGATCCAAAACATCAGTTAATTACACCAAATTATGAATTCCTTTCTTGTCTTTAAAGAAGACAGTTCCTTCTTTCATGTTTTTAAATATAATGAAAATTTTTCCCATAAACTTACATATGAAAGGTTTAAGAGTGCAAAATATATCATCCTCATTCTATCTGGAAGCGAGTGTTCTACAAAATTATTTGTGAATGATAACTGATGATTAAACATGTAGCACCGTTAGAGGAAACTGAAAATCACCTCAAGAAATCGTCGGCACTTATTCTCAAACTATATACTGCGTAATGTACAAAGTTTAATTATCGATAGTACAAACAAAATAAATTTCATTCAAATTTATTGCATTTTAGCTGTTGAGCCAAACGCATATAAGTATTTTTCAAAATAAAAAATACTCACGTTGAAATACTTTAAAAGTATTACAAAATAAACACAATTAAATACATAACAAATACAACTGTTTTTAAATATATACACACAGTAGTCCTATACTGGGTATTCGATGACACTCATTTTTCACTAAATCTCTTATATGCGAGTTAGCTATGCAAGTGCGGAACGCATAATTTTGCAAAGAGAAATGATTAAACATTGTACTTATTGTATCATAGTCTGAATTGAAAATTCTAAATTATTTTAAGTCTTTTAATCTAATGATCTAATGTACTATCCGAATGTTTTGGCTCCTCTTGCGGGGTGAGACAAGGCTCCTTGCTCTCCCCTGTGCTGTTTAATGTGTATATTGACGAATAATTGCTTCACTTAATGAGGCAACAGTGGGATGTTGTATAGATAACACAAAGATAAATAACTTAGTTTATGCCGATGATATGGTGTTAACCGTGTTAATAAATCCCTCTGTTAAAGGTCTGGATTGGCAACTGAAAGTCTGCGAAGTGTATTCGCAGAAACATGATATTCTTTTTAATGTTACAAAAACTAAGATTATGCAATTTTGTCCTAAAAGCTGTAATCAGCCAGCTGATATAAGGTTTAAAATGAATGGTGAAGTAATTGAGGAAGTACAAGAGTTTAAGTATTTGGGTCAAACTATTACCAGCTCCTTGAGTGATGACTCGGATATAAGAAAACAATCTCGAAACCTGTGTGTTAAAGCGAATATGACCATAAGGAACTTTCGATTCTGTACAAGTGAAGCTAAAGACACTCTCTTTCGTACTTTCTGCAGTAATATATACGGACAACAACTCTGGGTGAATTATAAAAAAGGTTCTGGCAGAACCCTAAATTTGATGTACAACTCTTACATAAATTACCCCCGAGATGCTCAGCTTCGCAAATGGTTGCTACTTCAGAACAGCAGCTTCTCAAGAGATGACTACAGTGAATTCCTCCATCTTTCTCTAATTTTCATGGAAGGAAGTTTGCCTAAGAAGTACAACATCAGAGCTCCAGGAGCTCTTCATCAGGCTCGCTGGATAGCAAAAGTTACCTATGCTTTGAAGGTCTTTCTCTTTCAGGAGCAAATGAAACTTACTGCTCATGAAAAAAAGGGTCTGAAAGATTTTTGTCTCTTTGTGGCCCTTGTTTATAGTAAATATTGACATGAAACACCCTTGTCAGTGAGGGCCCCGCGAAACGACCTGGCTTTTCTAACAGTTATGGAGACTTATCCAAAGAGGGTTTTGGCTGAAATTGCACTCAAGGCATTTAAGAGACATCTCTGGTACTTCTCGGAAGAGCTGATTGGACTGTCACTTTTTGACGATGGGTTGGACAGCAAAGTAAAAGAAAATATGATTAAAAAATTACCTCATCCTGCAAAAGCGAAAGGTCTGAAGCACCTCGATTCAAAGCTGTTCAAAACAGCAAACCCATTGGAAACTTATATCAGCGAGAAGACGGCTCAACTCTTCGATGTACTGAATAAAAACGGAAAGAAGATTGTTCAAGAGTTTCTTTCGAAACCACCAAGTGATTGGCCAAGTAACGACAACTACGAGTTGTTGAAAGAAAGAGCATTGAAGATGAAGGTTGTCAATGACTCTGCAGAGAGAGCGATTGCACTTATTCAACGCTTAACAAAGATAAGCAGCAAAAACAATTCCTTCTCCGCATTGTTGAGACCCATCGACGAACGTTTCCTACCCCATCTAAAGCGTCTTTACAGAATTAAAAGCCATTTCCATGTTCTTTTTTAATTTAAGAGAAAATTATTCATTTTGTCGCGACCTCTAAATATAGTCGGAATGAGTTCATTTTTTGTAGCAATTATCCTTTTATGATTTCAAACAAGGGCAGCCTTGAGGAAGTGCAAAAATACAAATTTATTTCTTGGACCACCTTAAAAAATATATATATATATATGTACAGGGTGGGCGGAAAGTAGCTCCCTATTTTGGATTGGTAAAAAAATACGTATATTATCCATTTATTTCAGAAGAAATAATATGAAAAGGTAGGCATACATGGTAGGTTTTCTCTAAAATTCAATGTGGGCTCCAACTCTTTCCACCAGCTTCTGGAGCCGCCCAGGAATGGCGTCCACTGACTTTAGCAGGAACTCCGGCGGGATGGAGGACATGACTTCCCGAATTCGGTCCTCCAGTTCTTCCAATGTCCTCGGTTTGGTGCGGTAGACTTCTTCCTTTACCCACCCCCAAAGAAAGAAGTCGCACGGTGTCAAGTCGGGGCTCCTGGCTGGCCATTGATGTGGACCACGACGACCCATCCAACGCCCAGGGAAGTGGGCATCCAGCCACTCACGGACAACAAGAGCGAAGTGCGGAGGGGCGCCATCTTGCATAAATATCAGATCGTCGATGTTCTCCCATGTGCTGACAACCGGCCAGACCTCGTTTCGCAACATAGCAAGGTACCGCTCAGCATTCATGGTGTTGCGCAGAAGGAACGGGCCCACAACCTGATCTGAGGTCATACCACACCACACCGTTACACTGAACCGATTCTGCCGTTTTTCAGCGGTAACCGTGCGACTTCTTTCTTGGGGGTGGGTAAAGGAAGAAGTCTACCGCACCAAACCGAGGACATTGGAAGAACTGGAGGACCGAATTCGGGAAGTCATGTCCTCCATCCCGCCGGAGTTCCTGCTAAAGTCAGTGGACGCCATTCCTGGGCGGCTCCAGAAGCTGGTGGAAAGAGTTGGAGCCCACATTGAATTTTAGAGAAACCTACCATGTATGCCTACCTTTTCATATTATTTCTTCTGAAATAAATGGATAATATACGTATTTTTTTACCAATCCAAAATAGGGAGCTACTTTCCGCCCACCCTGTATATATATATATATATATATATATATATATACTGTAGGCCTATATATGGGATGAATTTCAAAATTAAACACGTGAAATAAATAAATGATACAAACCCACAAGGAAAAAGAAAAATGATTCGAAGACCTTTCGTGTATTCAGACGTACATTCCCTGACGAGGTGTACTTCTGAATACACGAAAGACCTTGGAATCATTTTTCTTTTTCCTTGAGCGTTTGTATCATATATATATATATATATATATATAATATATATATATATATATATATATATAGGTGTGTGTGTGTGTGTGTGTGTGTGGTGTGTATATATATATATATATATATATATTAGTGATGGGACGATGCATCGCAATCGCAATTGCAATCGCATTTAATGAGTGCGATTGTTGCGATTGTGAACAAAAGATTTAAATCTCTACAAAAGTTGCTATGAAAGCTGCTCTTTCATGCGTACTTAAAGGAAAGTTTAGCTAACAACAATACGGAATAATAAATAAATAATAAATAAGTCAAAAACAGAAATGAAAACGGGTTGCGAATTAGTTGAAAACAGAATAAAAAATTGGTTTAATAATAACAATAAGTACACCTCTTTATTTGCTCTATGTAAAATTGGAATGTTAAAAAATCAAGCTAACCCTATGGGCCTATATTCTTTTTCAGAATACGCATATTGTCTACCATGTATACAGTTCAAATATTAAAAAAATAATAAGAAAACAGTAAAATCACTTTCTAAAAGGGAGGAGGTTGGGGAAAGTGGTTGGTGGGGTGCATAACACGTTGGGTCCTCGTTCCCGCATCCTGGAAACGCACATTATGATCATGTGTGGCTGAAACGCGTTTAGGTATATTGTCTCTCATTTCTTAGTTGATAAAGTAATGAAGGATTCAGTACAGTATCAAAAAAATCACGGATGGAGTTGGTGAAGCCATTGGTTGAAACTGGACTTTCCTCACAGACTGAAGCAGGAGCTACATCAATACCTAACTCTCTGACTGAGGTAGGTAACGCGTTTAGGTATATTTAAAGCATAAATAAGCGTTATGTGAGGCTAAAGCTAAAACATCGCAATCGCAATCGCGCGCTTTTCAAATTCTGACAATCGCAATCGCAATCGCAACAGCGATTGTATGAAATATGACAATCGTCCCATCACTAATATATATATATATATATATATATAATATAATATATACGAGGGTAATTCAATAAGTATCCGCACTTTTTATTTTCACAATTTTATTTTCACATCTGATAGATTCAGGTATGGACGTCTGCTCTCGTCTTTTGGCGCGGTATCATAATGAAGGTGAAAACTTTTTGGAGCACATTATCACTGAAGATGAAACCTGGATCCATCACTATGAACCAGAAAGCAAACGACAGAACATGCAACGGAAGCATCCAACATCTCCCGTCGCAAGGAAGTTCAAAGCG